>CM037000.1:1807500-1997500 GCA_020854095.1 Dasyurus viverrinus | reverse complement strand
GGGCACAGGTGCCCCTTAAGGAAGAACCGGCTACTTCACCTCAGAAAGGGACAGGATTTGACCCCTGGGAACGACGCTCCCTAAGAGGCCGCAGCTCCCCCTTTGCCTCTGCACCCCAAGCATGAGAGGACTTGCCCACTGGCCCCCTCAGACCCACCCATCTCCAAGGGGAGGGAGGGGCCAGCGCCGGGAGGCGGCACCCGCACTGCGGGCTCACCATAGGTCAGGGTGTAGACGGCTTTCCCGGTCGTGTCCAAGGCCGTGAGACAGGGGGCCTTGGGCTGGGTGGTGCCCCAGCGCTGCAGGGCGGCCAGGAGGGACGGAGGCCGGTTGGAGAGCACGGCGAGAGGCTCCCCCTGGAGCACGGCTGCGGGGCCGCCCTCGGGCTTCGGCTGGTTGGGGTCCGGCTGGTGCACTGCAGAGACGCGCGCCCTTCAGCGGGCTCCCTCCCCTGCCGCCGTTCCCCCGACGCCCTCAGAGGGTCTCGCTCGAGGACCCGAGCGCCCTCGACACCCGCCCATTTCCCCAGGGGCTGCGTCCACACCCAAGGGCCCCGGGGGGGGCCGAGGCCCGGGTCCAAGAGAAGGTTCCCCCCAAGCACAGAGGAGACCAGGGGGCCTGGCCTGCAAGACCTGCCCCCGGCTGCGAGGCTGCTCCCGGAGGGGCCTGGGCCATGGCACGCCCACGCCACAGCCCCCCTCCCCCTCCCTGGGTGCTCTCACCTTCCAGGAGCTCCTCAAAGTCGTCCACAAAGAACTCCTTCAGGGGGGGCCGCTTGGGCCTCTTCAGGGTGTTCAGGAGCTGCTGGATCTTGGAGGAGACCCTGCTGCTGACGGGCACACCTGTGGGCAAGGGGGGCACCGAGAGGGGCGGGGCTACAGAGGCGCTGCCCACAGGGGCACCGCCCACCCCGCCCCTCCCTGGGCTCCGTCCCCGCCAAGGAAAGGCAGGACCGTGACCCCGGGGGAGGATCCCCGCCATGCCTGTGCCCCCCTGTGGGCAGCGAGCCGCTGCGGGGCAGTTTGCCCTGTGGGGCTCACGGACTCCCACCCTGCTGAGGCTGGGGCAGCTCCCACCCGCGCCCATGGAAGGGCGCCTGGCACAGGCTGGCAAGGCCTGGGACCACTCGGACACTCTGCCTGCTGCGCACAACTGTGGCTGAGAGGGAATCCTCACTCCACAAGGAGCCCGTCTATGAGCCCTTGGTACTGGGCGCCATCGGGTCAGGTCAGAGGGCAGAGCGGCCCACCAAGGGCAGGGCCACAAGGATGAGCACCTGCCCCCCCGAGGCTCCTCCCCGACCCCGGCTGACTCCTCCCCATCCCCCACTGCCCCCCCCACTTGCCATCAGCTGTTTCCAAGATGCTGCTGCTGTAGCCTCGAGGGATCCCTCTGACGGAGGCCACCTGGGGCCGCTCGTGGGGGTGCTGCCCTACAAGGCCGGTGGTCACGTCGGGAGGAGCGGGATGGTTATCTGGGGGACGAGAAAGGCGGGGATACAGCCCCTGTCCAGGCGCCGCGTGGCTAAGACGGAGCCCACAAGCTTCCCCGGGTGGGGGGGGGGCCGCCGAGAGCAGCCGCTGTCACGGGGTGGGGGGTGGGGGCAGCTGGCCCGGAGTCCGGCAGGCGAGCAGAGAAGCCGCCACGGGTCCCGCCGAGCACTGGGAGCCGGGACGAGGGGCCACGGACGACAAAAGGAGCCGGTGGCGCCTCGACGAGTCGGGGCTCGGGGAGTCCGGGCCCCCTGCCTCGACCCGGGGGGTTCCACTGTCGCCACGGCATCTGCCTGGAGCAGAACCCGAAGGGCGCAGCTGACACTGAACTGAGCAGCCGAGCCACACGGACAGCCCCGGGCCCCCAAACTCAGCCCCCTGCAGCCCCAGGCTGGGGACCCGACCTCTGCCCCCAGGCCGCCAGAGCCCACTCCCAGTCACTCTGGAGACCTAAAGGCGCGGGGCTGGGGCTGCAGCTTGTGCCACAAAGCAGGAAGACCCAGGAGCCAGAGGCCACAGACCCCGGGAGGGCTTCCTCCCCCGTTCCCTCCCAGGGCGGCTGCGCAGACCGAGCCCCGCGGGTTCTGGGGCGGCCAGTGGGGCCGAGAGACGTACTGAAAAGCCGCGCCCTGCGGCCGAGCTGGGGAAGCACCTTCTCCCTCGGGAGTCCCGGCCCTTCCTCCCCAGAGGCGGCCTCGGACAAGCGGCTGTCGGGCTCAGGGCCCGGGGAGGCCTCCCAGCTCCTGGTCGCGGTGACCAGTCCCGCTCTGGGACCCTTCGTCTCTCACCTCCTGCCCTGTCCCCACTATCTCCGCTCGGGGAGCCCAGCGGCCTCGGGGAGGCTGCCCCAGGGTGGAGAAGGTGCCGGAAGGTCTGATGTCTGCTCAGGTCAGGGACAAGAGCGGCCGAAGTAGAGGCCGAAGCAGATGCCCCCCCAGTCACCACTTCCTCAGGCCAGCTTGTGCTGCCTCTGGAGCCCCCTCTCTGGTGCTGGCTGGGCCCCCCCGGAAGTGCCCACGCCCCCCAGCCCCTCCCCAGGAAGCCTTCCGGGCTGCCCCCTTCGCCAGTGAACGTGCCTCGCTCCGCACAAGGGCTCCCCCCCGTGAGCACCAGCGCTAGGAGAGGGCCCTGAGCCCAGTGGGGCCTAATAATTGTCACGGACCGAACACCGATGACGTGCATTTTAAATCTGAGGATCCACAGGACCGAAGAGCAATGATCACTACAGCAGCAGGAGAAGGGGGCTCATGGCTCCCTCCCCTCGGGGAACGCCCCCTGGACCAGGTGGGAGAAGCCACCTGGGAGCTCCGGGGGCCAAGGGCCGGCCCAGAAGCTTCCCTTTCACGGCTCCAGGCCCGCCAGCCTCCGTCCACCACCAAGTCCCAGCATGCCTTAGTCCGAGCCAGAGAGGCTCAGGCTGCTGGGGGAACCTTGCAGTTCCGGGCGGTGCCAGGAGAGGCCGCACCCCCAACTGGGGCACTCCCGAAGCACAAAGACAAGCCCAGCCCCAGGTGTGACCCCAGCCCCAGGGCTCTTAGAAGG
Organism: Dasyurus viverrinus; assembly: GCA_020854095.1. Taxonomy (NCBI): domain Eukaryota; kingdom Metazoa; phylum Chordata; class Mammalia; order Dasyuromorphia; family Dasyuridae; genus Dasyurus; species Dasyurus viverrinus. The sequence goes on along the minus strand of CM037000.1, from coordinate 1,994,465 downwards.
AGGGACAGAGGCCACGGACCAGGCCCAGCTGAGAAGGAGCCACCCGGGCCTGCGGCAACGTTCCCGGGCACCGGCTGAGCTGCTCCCGAGGGAAGCGAAGGACGGGCACCCGACAGAGAGCAACCTGGGGGGGGGGGGGGAGGGGCGTCCTGGCAACAGAAGGGCTCCCTCCGGAACGGAACGCGTTCCGCAAAGCCCGGAAAGCCGCGGATGGAGAGCACAGCCCCCCCACCTCCCTTGGCTAACCCCCCCAAACGGGGAGCAGCGCCCGCTCCACAGTCACCGAGACTGCGCCGATTTCCCATTAAGCCAAGACCTGGAAGTGGGCGCCTCGGGTCCCAGGCCCCGGCAGGGGGTCTCCCAGGCTCCAACCTCTCCCAGCTTCCTCCCCGCTTCTTGCCAGGGGCAAACAGACCGTCTCTCCTCGGCCCCACTGAGAGAAGGGCCCGGCTTCGCCGGCTCGAAGGCCCCAAGAGCGTGTGAAGTCCAAGCTTCCAAGGAAAGGCCCCAGTGACTCGGAGCACTTGTGGGGCCCCCCCCGGACCCGAGCGCCAGCGGGAGCAGCATCAGACGAAGTCGGCGCCGGGCACCGGCGGAACAGCCCGGGGCGCGCCCGGACACAGTCCCACCCAAGCACCGAGAGAAGCCAGAGCCGCGGAGCGTGCGGGGGGAGGGGGGAGTGGGAGCGCCATGAGCAGGATGACAATGGACATGAAACAGCACAGGGGATGCAATGACCGCCTGGGGACACCCAGACACAGGCCGCAGCTGCGCCCCCACGGGCGGGCACCGGGAAAGGGGCACGGGCCGGGCGCTCCTGAGCAGCCGCCCTTCGGAGCTTCTCTAACCTCACCCCTGAGACGAGGACAGGCTGCCCTGCGGAAAGGCCCCGGCAGCTGCCCCTGGGGCCGCACCCGGCCTTCACCCTCCAAGAGTGAGCAAGAGGGCGCGGCCTCGGCTGAGAGCCCATCGAGCTACAAGGGGGGCATTCACGGAGCCCCAGAGGGGACACCCGCCTCTGCCACGGGCACCATGACGTCACACTCAGCTGGGATCTGGTCCCAAAGTCCAGGATCTCAGCAACGTGCCAGGGAAGAGCCAGCTGCAGACTTCTGCTGCCGAATGTCCGGGCTCCTGACTGCCAGGGCAGCGCTGGACACAGCGCCTCTGCCCTTGCCGGGGACGGCTTTGGGCAATGGGGACCCTGAAATATAGGCTCTGCCTGCTTATGGGGGGCCCTGGAATATGGACTCTGGGGGGCCTGAAACAGTGGGCTCTGCCCATCTGGGGGGGCCCCTGAAATGATGGGCTCTGCCTGCCTTTGGGGGGCCCTGAAGCAAGGGGCTCTGCCTGCCTTTGGGGGGGCCTGGGAATATGGACTCCGGGGGGCCTGAAACAGTGGGCTCTGCCCATCTGGGGGGGCCCTGAAACAAGGGGCTCTGCCTGCCTTTGGGGGGCCCTGAAATATAGGCTCTGGGGGGCCTGAAACAGTGGGCTCTGCCCAATCGGGGGGGGCCCTGAAACGATGGGCTCTGCCTACCTTTGGGGGGCCCTGAAACAAGGGGCTCTGCCTGCCTTTGGGGGGTCCTGGAATATAGACTCTGGGGGGGCCTGAAACAGTGGGCTCTGCCCACCTGGGGGGCCCTGAAACAGTAGACGCTGCCTTTGGGGGGCCCTGACACAATCTGCCTTTGGGGGGCCCTGAAACAATGTACTCTGCCTTTGGGGGGCCCTGACACAAGGGGTGCTGCCTTTGGGGGCCCTGAAACAATGTACTCTGCCTTTGGGGGGTCCCTGACACGAGGGGCGCTGCCCGCCTCGGGGAGCGCTAGCTCCCAGGGATGCCCGGTGCAATGGGTGTCCAGAGGCGGTTATTGTACTGACCTAGCTGAGCGTGGGCCATGAGATCTGCAAGCACTGTGGCGGCGGCGGCGGCGGCGGGAGCCGTATTGGAAGCGGCAGCAGGTTTCCCTCCCGGGTGGGATGAAGTGGAGGATGCGGAGGATGAGGTGGAGGAGCCCTGAATGACCCGATGGAGCCAGGGCTCTACGTTGGAATGGCTCTGGAACGGAGCAGAAGCGAGTCGCCCTTGCCGCCGGAGCGAGCCCTCATCTTCTGAGGCCGAAGAGGTGTCTGTGATGGAGATAACCGGGACAGGCGGGTCATGGGGCAAGCCGAGACGCCGGGACCCCCGGGGGGCCACCGTGTCCGGGCAGCGCCTCCAAGGGCAATGCAGCCGACGGTGAAACTAGCCTGGAGCGGCTGCGCCGTCCCGCCATCTCCCCGCGGGGGGCTCTGCAGAACAACCCGCTTCCCTTTTTTGATTTGGGAGTTCAACCGTGAAGACGCCGAGTCTGGGAGACCCCGAGGTTGCCGACGAGCTCCACAAGGGCCCCGCCCTGAGCGCGACTCCGGAAGCGGCTTTGGAGAGGCTCCAGGCCTGGCACTTGGGCAGGGGCCGCCCTGTGCCATCAGCCACTGTCGGGCTGGAGCCCAAGGTGGCTCCGGTGCTTATTACGGAGGGAACGGTGCAGTCCATCTCGGGGAGATTGTTAATCAAAGTGGTGCAAGCCAGAAGTCGGCTGCAGACCCTCGGCCATCTGGGCTACCCTCAGCCCCAAACTGTTCAGAATGGAGGCCTGGAGCTCCAACTGCCACAGGAAGCAGAGGGGCTGAGGACCCTGCAAAGTGCCCAACTTACAAGGGCACCGGTGGGCGACTCTCCCCATTAGCACCCGTGGAGGTCCCTCACCCACGGGCTGGACGAAAAGCTGGACAAACCTGACAAGTGACCCGCGGACCCAGAGCCCCTCCTTTGCTGCCCACGGGAGAGCCGGGCAGAGCAGGCATGCCAGGCGGCCGCCAGAGTCTCCCCACTCTGAGCCACCAGCTCTGTATCCCGGCCCCTGCCAGCTCCTCACACTCCCCTCGTTCCCTGGAACACGAGTTTAAAAGTAAATCCTGAAGGAGCTTTCTCCTTCCAAGGTGAATCCAATCCCAAATCTCCTCCTCACTCCAAGAGCCGGGGGGCCAGCAAGGGCCATCCCCTCCCGTTCCCGAGCACTCTCTGAGGGGCCCAAGCCCCCAGGCAGAGGAGGAGGGCCCGAGGGAGCCCAGCCCGGGGCCTCCAGGGCCTGCCCACCATGCCACAGCTGCCCTCCAAAAGGGGGCATGCGAGGCTCGCGGGCACACGCGCACACACGCAGCAGGATGCGAGGACGCAGGCTTGTGCACGTGCACACTCATGCCCACGGACGTTGTGCTCGAGAGCATATGTACCTGAGAGACACACCTGCACCCCCCCACACACGTGCACACACACTTGTTAATATGTGACATGTGCCCGGGCACATGTGAGCACCCCCGTGCCCACAGGTGTGCCCACTCTCACCCTCTCACGCACCCACAAGAGCGGTCACAGAGAGGCCGGGGGTACCTGGAGGCGTGTAGGTCTCGACGGAGGAGTGTGCCAGCACGGAGCGCCTCTTGGAGGGCATGGGCATCTTCCTCTCCTTGTACTTGGCTAACGCAGCCTGGACGGCTTCCGTGTGGACGTCTGTGGGACAGAGAGTCGCCGCGGGTTAGCGGGGGTCCCTGTGGCCTCTGGCCTTTAGGGCAGGACATCCCGGGACCAGGGTGGGAGGGCAGGCGCCGGCGCTGGGGGCCCCCTGGCCACAGAGGCCTCCGGGAGCTATCCAGATGCAGCTCCCCCTCCCCTCTTCCCCTGGAGCCAGGAGCCAAGGAAGAACGTGCACATGACTCCCCCCTCCCCCCACAGCTCTGAGGCCGGCGACCCCTCGGGGAGGGGAGGGGATCTCTTCTCCAATTCATGTCCCCCACATTCCTCCCCAAGCAGAAATTCTGTTTCCCATTGCCAGGCCTTTGCCTAGTGTACACACACACACACACACACCCCCCCCCAGACAAAGACACACACACACTCATACTCTTACACACGCACACTTACACATTCTCACACACACACGAACACTTACATACACATACACACATTCTTTCACACATAACCACACGCACACACTTACATACTCACACACACAATCACACACATACATACACACACACACTCACATGCACACACACACAGACACACACTCATACTCTTACACACACACACTTACACACACATTCTCACACACACATGAACACTTACATACACATACACACACATTCTTTCACACACAACCACACACACACACTCACAATCACACACACACTTACATACTCACACACACACACACTCAGAATCACACAATACTTACAAACACACACACTCACATGCACACACTCACACACACACGAAGGCTGCCAGAAAAGAGAGGGTTGGCAGGAGGTGATGGGCCACAAGCTCCCAGCACGTGATGACGGCCCAAAGGCTCCTGGGACATCAGGTGGTGGGCACACTCCCCCAGGCTTGCCCCACAGTCGGAGGCCTGTACTGGGGGAGCTGCCCCGTGCTCGAGGCCCCCTGCCCAGCACCCTGAGACTCCATCGTGGAATCCACCGCACCCTGTCTCTGGGGGGGACGGGGGGGTTGGGGGGGGTTCTGATCAGACACAGAGATCAGAGACGCTTCCTGGGCAGAGAGGAAGCATTGACTCCACTGGAAGAAGCGAAGCCTCCCTCCCTCACAGCCACCTTCTAGGGACCCCGGGGGCCAGCAAAGCCTCCAACTGGGACGGGAGAAGGGGAAGGAGGGGAGCGCAGCAGCCCAGCCGGGGCCGGCCCATCCAAGGGGCCGAGGGCCTCTGACCAGTCGCTTTGCTCGGGGGCAGAGGCGGGCGCCCACGTCCACAGGAAAAATCATCTCTGTGACCATGGGCAAACGACTTCCCTCCCCCACCCTCTACCCACTCAGTTTCCTCATCTGTAAAATGGAAGCCCCGGCCATCCGGGGACCAGTGAGGTGATCACTCTAAAGCCCTCACGCTCTCTAGCTGCCGGCCATCACCAGCGCCTCATTGTGACCGATGGCTGTGCTCTGCCCCATAGCAGACTCAGCCCACGTCCACCCAGGACGCAGTGCCCCACAATCCCCTGCGGCTTCCCTTACCAGACCGGAAGCGCTCATCCCTCGAGTTGGCGGAGCGGGCCTTCTGCTGTTTGGAGCCGGCGGCTGGAGTTTGTGAGGACCCGGGGACTCTGGTTTCTGCCTGGAGAGAGGGGTCCACACCTGAAACAGAATCCCGGCACAGGTCAGCGTTTTCCGTTTATCACCACAGCTGCCCTTCATTTAACACCGTGAGCCTCCCCCCACTTGCCTAGCAGAAAACTGCCGGGCTCTTCACTGGGAAAGACTAAAACCCAAGAAGCAGAGCCAAGCTGAGGCTTCTCACACCCGCCCTGGAAAAGACTAAGGAGCAAAAGGTGAAGGCCCGGCGGCTCCCGAAAGCCGAGGCTGTGACTCTGGCAGGGCCAGGAAGTCAGGGCAGCTCCTCTTGGGCAGCAAAGAAACCTGCTTGCTACGAAGGAGGAACACCTGAGCCTGGGGGCCGCTCCCCAGCAGACGCTTGCTGGCGGGACGACTCGTCTGTAACGGGACTTGGAGCTGCCCCTCTCGCCCAGGTTTGCTGTCAGGATCACCTTAGATCATTTATCTCCAAGTCTGTCTGTTTCAGGGACAGCAGTGTCACTGAACCCAGGGTGTCTGCGCCAGAACCCAGGGTGCCCGGACTCCAGGAGGGCTGCTCAGCGACACTGCCGGATGTCCTCTGAGGACATTTCAGGGTGGCCAATCCTACCCTTGGATGGCGAACGTGTTATTTGGAATTCCCAAGTGTTAGGGTGATGAACCAGGTAATGGGCCCTGAGCTGGACCAAGGAAGAGACATTGAAGGGACATTTTTCCATGGTTTGGCTTAGTTTGTTTCATTGCTGTCCCGAGCAATGATAAAACAGTGGAAGCAAGCGAGCGCAGGGCTCTCTTTCACATGTCTTGTGGCTACTGCTGCATTTCCAGAACGCTTATCAAATAAGAGTGGGCAACCCTATTACACGTGATGATGCTTTATGAAATTAAGAACCCTCCCTCTGTGCCTCTGCTTTGTAGGGTTTTTAGCATAACAGCCTTGTACTCAGTCACAGATTTTTCCTGCAGCTATTGAGATGATCATGTTTGGGATGTTTGGGATTTTAACATTAATTCTGACGATTGTTTTCCAGAGGTCAAACTATCTTTGCATCCCTGGTATAAATACCACTTGGTCATAATGAATGATTTCTTGGATAAATTGTTGCAGTCTGACAGGATTTTGTTTAAAACTTTTGGGTCAATGGTCATTCTCTGGTTTAGATACTAGAAATATATATCGTCTCTAAAAAGGATTTTGGTTTGTTTTTTTCAAGATCTAAGGACACTTTGTGAAGTCTGGGTACCAACTATCCTCTATGAGTTTGAAAGAATTCTCCTCTGAGTCTACCAGGACCAGGAATTTGTTTTTTCTGTGGGAGTTCCTTTGCAGCTAGATCCATTTCCTTTTTTGAGATTGCATCACTTAAGCACTCTGCCTGGCCTTCAGACAGCTGGGATATGTTACATTTCTGAAGGTCTTCCTCTATTTCTTTCACGTTCTCAGCCACACAACTGGATAAGGTAGCTTCTGGATATTCTTTTTATTTCTTCTGTGAAGCGTGTCCTGTAGGGCATGTGTCACTGGGCAATCTTCAAGAGCAGTCAGCTTCCCACTGCATCCCCACAACAAGCAGTGTCCTTTGGAGATCTACCTATGAAGGCATTTACATTCTTCACATGGAAACACACAGCCAGTACTGAATACTGGGAATGGAACATGGTGAGGCCCATGGGAATGGAAACCCTCAAATAATTAGGTTTTCCTCCCGGCTTTGAAGAGGAAATCACACACACACACAAAAGACAGAGTCAAAAGTTCTAACTCTCCTGGTCCAGAACAATGCAGTTACATGAGAAGAATATGCAGTCACAAAGATGGCCTGGCACCCACTAAGTTCCTTAAAGAAATACCAGATTAGATTCCTCAAGTATATTTCCAAAAGCAAGAAATAAAAGTTAAAAGAAAAAAGGTTGTGGTAGACCCAGAGTCAGCACGACCAGATTTCAAATCTAGCCTCTGACACCAACTAGCCATGTGACCCTGGGTAAGCCACTTAACCCTGTTTGCCTTAATTTCCTCACCTGTAAAACTAACTGGAGAAAGAAATGGCAAACCATTCCAGTATTTTGCCAAGAAAACCTCAAAAAGAGTTCACAAAGATTGGACATGACTGAAGAACAAAAAAGATATCCTAGAGTCACCACAACATCTAATTAGTTAGGACAAGAGTCAGTCAATCTTTGTTTATGTATTGTCTTTCTCAGAGAGTTCCATAAGGCTGTATAATAATAGAGGCACAAGGTTCACTTGGTAGTAAACTTTTCATTATAATGCTCTAAATACAGCTAGATTTTGATAAAGGAAAAAGTACTCTGATTATTGTGGTGATCAATCTGATTTTAGCTGACAAGGGTGCAATGGGTCTCCTGCCACGTGGCAGAGAAGTATGGTGGGCTACAGGAGCACAGTGACGCTTAAGCGTGAGGGGAGACATGTTCACTCAGTTGACTATAATTGTTTGTCACAAGGCAGAATATTAAAAACAAAACTGCAGAGGGATTTCTTTACTTTCCAACAGCCGGTTAAAATGTGACCTCAGTCGCTGTAATTGATTCTAAGACTAAGTGATCAGCCCCAATGTTTGCCCAAGTTCCCCTAAGGTCTGAAACGGGATGCACAAACACCGGGCCTGGGTCGGCAGGTTCCCGCTGCCCCTCTTCGGTCAGACCAGATGGGACAAAGCCTATGCCCAAACTCCCGGGTAGGCCGAGACGAGGCGGGCTCTCACCTTGGATGAGTGGAATGTAGCGCGCCAGCAGCTTCGCCCTCTTCTTCTCGTAGCCTTTCTGCGTGATGTCACCTAAAAGAGAAACATTGAGGGAAATCTCAGGTTCAACTTCAGGATTTTCTTCTAGGTTTAAAAGTGATCTCCTGACAGACCATGAGCCAGAATGTGGGCAAGTGCGACTGTGAGCCTTCATTCACAGCTCGGAGGAGACAGTGTTGGAACAGGGGGTGTCAGCGGGAAGTCAGTCTGTTGGAGAAAGCATTCTGCTCTTGAGTTTTATGAGCTTTCTGGGTGTGATTAGTTAGTCCTAAAATAGTCCAAATACAAATCCAAAGCACCACATACGTGGCGTGCACGCAGGAAAATCACTAGACAAATTATCCCAAGCATATAGTGCATATTATTTAGTTCCACAAAGGAAGTGAAAAAAGAAAATCCCACCTCCCCACGATGCAAATTAGTCTGCTTTTCAGGGAAAAGCGTTTCCCTCCTCTTAAAACCTAACTGTAGGACCACAAGGTGCCTCCCCTCCCCATCTCCCAAGCCAGGCTGGGCTACGCACCAAACCAGGCCCCCCAAGGAACATCCAGTCCTAGAAAGCTTGAGATTTTAAAAAGTTAACATTATACTTTTGAAAAACTTTAGTTTACATCCAGCTCTAATTGCGTATGTCACTTAACTCAATCTGGTGTCAGCACAGTCTCTCCTTGGATTAATGCATCAGATCTAATTTCCAGGCTCTCTGGGTCAGCATGGCAACACCGGGGCAGGGAGCCTCCAGCATCAGCCTCAGAATATAAGAATCTCTCCTCTGTAGCAGCCTGGAAGAGGCTCAGGGCATTCCCCTAAGGGTTGGCCAAGCTGCCAGTGCCGAGGGCCCCTAGCAGCCTCGTTGCCAAGGGAAACGGGCCCTACCAGGAAGACACTCCAAACTTCAGAGGCCCCAATCCAAATGCCATTTCCACCGACATCACTAAGGATTCAATTTTAAGGTAATGGCCTCAGTTTACCCAAAATTCATGGTCCCCAAGAGCCCAGGGGAGGCAAAGCCGTCCAGCCTTCTGATGTCAAATTAAATCACAAAGGGAAATGCATAGCTCCAGGAGCTTCTCCCTCCAGAACGCTTCTCTTACTAAAAATACAAGGGAAGAGATGATGGAGCGGTCTTGATGTCACACATTATCATCAGCTGGAATCTTGATCTAACCCCGTAGAGAACAACACTTGGAAATATGACCAATCGCACAAACTGGATCTCCCTGCACAGAGCCGAGAGCGGGGCTTCTGATCCTCCAACCCATACTTAAAAGCAACAACTGAGCTCAAGAGGCACGTAACTAACTCCTGTCCAAGATCTCGGCCAGCCCTGTGGTGTGGGAGCGCGCGCTCCACACCGAGTAAAAGAGCAGCTGCTGCCGATGGAGAAGTGACCTCTCAGACCTCACCTTCCCAAACTCCACTGCGCGGCCAGAAGCAGCCTAGGTCAAAAGCCCAAGTGTGCCAGCCTTCGTTCCTCGGCTGGCAGGCAGTCTCTGGACCCCACAGGCAGATCTAAGCTTAAAGGAAAAAAGTCCCTGGAAAGTCTGCCCGGGACACTGACTTTGCCGTTGCGGAATCAACGCCAAGTTCGCTAATCCTGTAGAAAAGGGATGAGAAGTGAGCTGCTTTCCTTGCCCCTGGTGAGGAAAAGTCATGTCCAAAGCTTCAGGCCCTGCAAGTCCAGCTGAGATGCCTTTTTTTTCTTCTGCTCCGTTCTGAGGAGGATTCTGGGTTCTGTGTGTTCCACAATCACCCTTCCCCCTCCCCCCTCCCCCTCCCCCCCCCCCCTCCCCGCCACACAGGCCGGGCACCAGTGGGATTAATCAGCGTCGGGGACTTCTTTGTAATCCCTCACCCCTCCATCCCAGAGACACATCTGGTGGGGCAGGGCCCCAGCTGCTGCCACCACTTTCCCCCAGTTATTAGGGGAGACAAAAGCTGTCTGATGACCCCAGTCCCAGGAACCAGCTGGGAACCTCTCAACTGAAATCTAGACCACAGTTCCGAAGAACTCAACTTCTCAGTCTTTTCCATGCCCAAGTTAGGCTTACATGAAAAAGTGAATATTTAAACACTTTCAGTTCATGGCAATTTTCGCCAGGCCTGGCCATGGCTAAGATTTAGCACATATTTCCCCTCTGTCTGCTGCCATACAGCGCCCAGTGGCCTGCTTAGGTCCGAGTCCCGGCACGTGCTCGCCACCTACAATACACTGTTTAATTCAAGCAACGACCCTGTCCTCAAAATGCTCAACTGTGGGCTTGGTCCATGCCTTTTGTTCCATTTGAACAACATTCGGCTTTATTTATTCTCTGCTTCAGTCAAACAAATCATGAATCTCAATCTCCTCTCATTTGGATGCTCACTAAGCAGGCCCAAAGTTGGCCTGGTGGTTTGGGCCAGCAAACGTTTCCAGAACCAAAGCTAAAGGAAACACCTGAAGATAGCTAGAATTCCCAGCATGCTTCAAGGTACACAAAGTGCTCTCCACATATGAACTCATTTCGTTTTCAAAACAATCCTGGGAGCTAAGAGCTAATATTTAGCAGAAGAGGAAAGTGTGACACACTTTTCCAGGGCCACATCCTAGGTATCGATAAGTAAGGCAGGCTTAGAATTCAGGCCTCCCTGACTTAAGGGCTGAGGCTCCGGCCAATCTGGACGCCCGGCCAAAGCTTCTCTGTCTTAAAGTTGGAAAATGAGTCTCACTCCTGGAGCAGAGAAAAACGAATGAACCTCGGTCAGGCAAGATGGCAGCACAGTAAAAGACTGCAGCCACACTTCAGCGCCGGCCCTGAAGAAGGGGCCCAATGCCCCAGTTCTTCTGGGGAAAGGGGCTTCATGCACTGTGCACAAAGCACAATGTGTCCTGTCACGGCTGGGAGAAGCATCAGATCTAGCCCTTGTGCTGCATGGAAATCGGAGGTGCCGAAACAGAGCCTCTGGGACACCTTGGCCAGAAAATTCCTCACCAAGTGGCCAGCAGCCGATCAGGCAAAGTCAGGCATTCCCACTTAGCTAGAGTGTGGCTCCTCTGCCGAACTAGAGCTCGGCTCATTCTGCTGAACTAGGATATGGCTCACTGCCAAACTAGAGAATAAAGCTCGCTCTGCCGAGCTAGAGAATAAAGCTCACTCTGCTGAACTAGAGAAAAAAGTTCTCTCTGTCAAACTAGAGCACGGCTCACTCTGCTAAATTAGAGACTAAAGTTCACTGCTAAACTAGAGAATAAAGCTCGTTCTGCTAAACTAGAGCACAGCTTGCTCTGCTAAACTAGAGAATAAAGCTCGCTCTGCTGAACTAGAGAATAAAGCTCGTTCTGCTAAACTAGAGAATAAAGCTCGTTCTGCTAAACTAGAGCATGGCTCACTCTGCCAAACTAGAGAATAAAGTTCACTCTGCTGAACTAGAGAAAAAAGTTCTCTCTGTCAAACTAGAGCACGGCTCACTCTGCTAAACTAGAGACTAAAGTTCACTGTGCTAAACTAGAGAATAAAGCTTGTTCTGCTAAACTAGAGCACAGCTCGCTCTGCTAAACTAGAGACTAAAGTTCACTGCTAAACTAGAGAATAAAGTTCACTGTGCTAAACTAGAGAATAAAGCTGGTTCTGCTAAACTAGAGCACAGCTTGCTCTGCTAAACTAGAGACTAAAGTTCACTGTGCTAAACTAGAGAATAAAGCTCATTCTGCTAAACTAGAGCACAGCTTGCTCTGCTAAACTAGAGAATAAAGCTTGTTCTGCTGAACTAGAGAATAAAGTTCACTGTGCTAAACTAGAGAATAAAGCTCGTTCTGCTAAACTAGAGCACAGCTTGCTCTGCTAAACTAGAGAATAAAGTTCACTCTGCCAAACTAGAGAATAAAGCTCATTCTGCTAAACTAGAGCACAGCTTGCTCTGCTAAACTAGAGAATAAAGCTTGTTCTGCTGAACTAGAGAATAAAGTTCACTGTGCTAAACTAGAGAATAAAGCTCGTTCTGCTAAACTAGAGCACAGCTTGCTCTGCTAAACTAGAGAATAAAGTTCACTCTGCCAAACTAGAGAATAAAGCTCATTCTGCTAAACTAGAGAATAAAGTGCACTCTGCCAAATTAGAGAATAAAGCTCGTTCTGCTAAACTAGAGCACAGCTTGCTCTGCTAAACTAGAGAATAAAGCTTGTTCTGCTGAACTAGAGCACAGCTTGCTCTGCTAAACTAGAGAATAAAGTTCACTGTGCTAAACTAGAGAATAAAGCTCGTTCTGCTAAACTAGAGCACAGCTTGCTCTGCTAAACTAGAGAATAAAGTTCACTCTGCCAAACTAGAGAATAAAGCTCATTCTGCTAAACTAGAGAATAAAGTGCACTCTGCCAAACTAGAGAATAAAGCTCGCTCTGCCGAGCTAGAGAATAAAGCTCACTCTGCTGAACTAGAGAAAAAAGTTCTCTCTGTCAAACTAGAGCACGGCTCACTCTGCTAAACTAGAGACTAAAGTTCACTGCTAAACTAGAGAATAAAGCTCGTTCTGCTAAACTAGAGCACAGCTTGCTCTGCTAAACTAGAGAATAAAGCTCGCTCTGCTGAACTAGAGAATAAAGCTCGTTCTGCTAAACTAGAGAATAAAGCTCGTTCTGCTAAACTAGAGCATGGCTCACTCTGCCAAACTAGAGAATAAAGTTCACTCTGCTGAACTAGAGAAAAAAGTTCTCTCTGTCAAACTAGAGCACAGCTTGCTCTGCTAAACTAGAGACTAAAGTTCACTGTGCTAAACTAGAGAATAAAGCTTGTTCTGCTAAACTAGAGCACAGCTCGCTCTGCTAAACTAGAGACTAAAGTTCACTGCTAAACTAGAGAATAAAGCTCGTTCTGCTAAACTAGAGACTAAAGTTCACTGTGCTAAACTAGAGAATAAAGCTCATTCTGCTAAACTAGAGCACAGCTCGCTCTGCTAAACTAGAGACTAAAGTTCACTGTGCTAAACTAGAGAATAAAGCTCATTCTGCTAAACTAGAGCACAGCTTGCTCTGAGAGAATAAAGCTTGTTCTGCTGAACTAGAGACTAAAGTTCACTCTGCTAAACTAGAGAATAAAGTTCACTCTGCCAAACTAGAGAATAAAGCTCATTCTGCTAAACTAGAGACTAAAGTTCACTCTGCTAAACTAGAGAATAAAGTGCACTCTGCCAAATTAGAGAATAAAGCTCGTTCTGCTAAACTAGAGCATGGCTCACTCTGCCAAACTAGAGAATAAAGTTCACTCTGCTGAACTAGAGAATAAAGCTTGTTCTGCTAAACTAGAGCACAGCTTGCTCTGCTAAACTAGAGACTAAAGTTCACTGTGCTAAACTAGAGAATAAAGCTCATTCTGCTAAACTAGAGCACAGCTTGCTCTGCTAAACTAGAGAATAAAGCTTGTTCTGCTGAACTAGAGAATAAAGTTCACTGTGCTAAACTAGAGAATAAAGCTCGTTCTGCTAAACTAGAGCACAGCTTGCTCTGCTAAACTAGAGAATAAAGCTCGCTCTGTTAAACTAGAGAATAAAGTTCACTCTGCCAAACTAGAGAATAAAGCTCATTCTGCTAAACTAGAGACTAAAGTTCACTCTGCTAAACTAGAGAATAAAGCGCACTCTGCCAAATTAGAGAATAAAGCTCGTTCTGCTAAACTAGAGCATGGCTCACTCTGCCAAACTAGAGAATAAAGTTCACTCTGCTGAACTAAAGAAAAAAGTTCTCTCTGTCAAACTAGAGCACAGCTTGCTCTGCTAAACTAGAGACTAAAGTTCACTCTGCTAAACTAGAGAATAAAGCGCACTCTGCCAAATTAGAGAATAAAGCTCGTTCTGCTAAACTAGAGCATGGCTCACTCTGCCAAACTAGAGAATAAAGTTCACTCTGCTGAACTAAAGAAAAAAGTTCTCTCTGTCAAACTAGAGCACAGCTTGCTCTGCTAAACTAGAGACTAAAGTTCACTGTGCTAAACTAGAGAATAAAGCTCGTTCTGCTAAACTAGAGCACAGCTTGCTCTGAGAGAATAAAGCTTGTTCTGCTGAACTAGAGAATAAAGTTCACTCTGCCAAACTAGAGAATAAAGCTCATTCTGCTAAACTAGAGACTAAAGTTCACTCTGCTAAACTAGAGAATAAAGTGCACTCTGCCAAATTAGAGAATAAAGCTCGTTCTGCTAAACTAGAGCATGGCTCACTCTGCCAAACTAGAGAATAAAGTTCACTCTGCTGAACTAGAGAAAAAAGTTCTCTCTGTCAAACTAGAGCACGGCTCACTCTGCTAAACTAGAGACTAAAGTTCACTGTGCTAAACTAGAGAATAAAGCTCATTCTGCTAAACTAGAGCACAGCTCGCTCTGCTAAACTAGAGAATAAAGTTCACTGTGCTAAACTAGAGAATAAAGCTCATTCTGCTAAACTAGAGACTAAAGTTCACTCTGCTAAACTAGACACTAAAGTTCACTCTGCCAAACTAGAGAATAAAGCTCATTCTGCTAAACTAGAGACTAAAGTTCACTCTGCTAAACTAGAGAATAAAGCGCACTCTGCCAAACTAGAGAATAAAGCTCGCTCTGCCGAACTAGAGAATAAAGTTCACTCCGCCAAACTAGAGCTCACTCTGCCCCAGCACCAGCTCCACTCTGGCTTCTTTCTCTATCCTGAAAGAGACCCCTGCAGTCCCACCGTGCCCTTGCTGCCCAGCTGCAGCCTTGGATCACTGCCACCCCGGCAGCAAAATTCGCCCTAAATCATTAACCTGGGCTCCCATTCCCCAGTACTGGAAAACTGGGTGCAGATATTTCTTGGGGGGGCAGGAGAAGCATTTGCAGAGGCCACGACAGCAGCCTCCTCGTGCTGCCACGGGAAGGACCCGACACCTCATAGCCCAACTATGTGTGTGGAGATGAGGGATGGGGTGAGGGGAGCCTGAACCCCAGAGGGCTCAATGCTGGAGCTCAGGCTTCCCTCAGCACATCTCCTATTCGAGCCACAGAAGGCTGGATGGCACATTTGGGCTCCTTCCCCCTTGCTTTTCCTGGGCTAAAAGGCTGACCAGCACGAGGCAATGAGAAAAAAGCAAATACACGGGGATCACATGTCCTAAATGAGGCTCCCATGGTGCCTGGGCTGGTCCTCCAGTAGGCACTGTCGCCTGTCCAAAAGCAGCCGCCCACCACTCACGGGTCCAGGGGATGGGAATAGTAACCAGGGCCAGCCCAAGAGAAAGTTTCGGGGGCTCTTTCAGACAAAGGAAGCCAATGACGCGGGCCAACCTCGGCCACTTGAGGAGAGCCCCAGGGGGGAGCCCTGAGCCGGGCTGGCACAGCAGAGGGAGCAGGAGGGTCTGGAAAGTTGGACGAGGGAGGGAGGATGTTCTGCTTATCTGAACAGGGCCCAGCTGCGCGCAGTTTATTAGTCTGAGCTAGACTGGCCAGAGCCAGATGACCCGGCTTCAAGGACACAAGGGGAGGTCTGAGAGGATTAAAAGTAGCAAATTAGGCCAGCTATGAGAGGGTGGGGGAGCATCATCCTGGAAAAACGATAGAGTTTGGGGACCTTGTCCATCCTTTCTTCTGGTCAAGATGACTTCTAGGTATGATGCCCATGGAAAGAACATCTGGACAAATGTTGTCCTGGGCCCCACTAGGGCCTCCTGGAAGGAGGGAAGAACCTCCTGAAGTTCAGGGAAAGAGGGACTTCCCAAGGATAAAAGGCAAGAGCCAGCCAAAGGCCTGGGCCCTGGGGGACGATCCACACTCGAGGCCGGGCCTCCAAAGAAACGCCGTTCAGACCATTGGACAGCCCAGCGGGGGAGACCGAACGGACACCCTGAACAAAGCTCACCTTAGGTTGATTCTGATTTAGGGACCTCCATTCAAAAATGCGCACCCTCATTGGAACCCACCCAGCTGCACCAGCAGTGACTAGTCTCAGCCAGAACGGGGCTTGACCCGAGCGATCTGGTTCCTTTTGGGCCAGCTCCTCAGAAAAGCTCTGCTCTCCTCTCCCTCAGCAGCCCCCACCTAGCCTCTGGGGCGTGCTGCAAACAGACCCAGGCTGCCTGCCATTACAGAAGTTCTTTCCAAGTAAAGGAAGCAAGATCGCAAAAAAAATCATTCCATTCTTAGCAATGCAGAATTCACTGAGATCTCCTCTCTCCCTCGGGCGCCTGAGCCCGCTCAGGCTGTGGCGGGGGCAGGGCTGACAGAACCGCACGTGTACTTCCTGCTCGCCGTGTGGACAACTGCTACCCACGTGAAAGCCATTTCCCAGGGCTGGCCCTGAGTGCCCAACCTGTCTCAGGCTTTCCTTGGTCCGAGCTGCAGTTTGCTCATCTCTAAAATGGACCCGAGCATCTCCTCCACCGAGCTGGTGCAAGCATCAGATGGATAAGCCACGAAAAGTCTCTGCGAGGCTCGACATGTTCCGGCCACAGGGACGGACCCCAGAGACCACCCAGTTTACCGAGGGAATGGGAGGGAAGCTACACAGCAGGGCAGCGGCAGGGATTCTGCTCTCACTGACGGAGGTGGATAAACAAAAGCTCATTGGGAAGGCCCATTCATCTCCCTTCTGAGAAGGCATGAGCACGTAACAAAACACTAATTTCCAGATCTCGAAGATTTCAGCCACCACCCCGACTCTCGCAGATTTCCTAGAGTAATTTTGAGGATCCAAAGGCTCCACATACATACATGTCCTCCCAGTGGGGCCGCTCTTCTTTTGGAGACTGGATGAAAACAATCAGAGCCCTCCTGGGTTTTTTCCATCTTACAGTCCCCCCGATGCCTAAGAAGTCCCCGCTCCAAACAGACCTGGCCCAGCCACACACTGCCTACAGGGAGGTAAGTTTAAGGTCAGTAAATGGGATCCACTAACCTAGGATATGCAGTTTCAGAACATCCACTGCTCCTTCCAAAATGAGGACGACCTATCACATTCGCTTTCTCCTGGTAATTCCAGCCCTGAGTTTGAATGTCACTTCATACACACCCACCCACCCCACACACACATTTTTATATACATATACATATAAAACTAGAAAATAAGAAAAAACAAAATAGGAAAAGAAAACAAAATATTGAAACATGTAGCCAGCAGAACATCAAGGAAGATTCAAAATATATAATAAATTTCCTGTTCCAGAAAGCATATAATTCCTATTTTACAGGAAACTCGCCCCTGCAGTTGTGTAAGACTTTTAGCTTAAAAAAAAATCTTTTTAAAGCTCCATCTTTTTAAAAAGCATATATTAGAAGAGATTATATTTGTAAGTGTCCATCATTCTTTGTAGGTTACTCTTTTGTTCCCTGTCTTCACTTTTTACTTTATTCTTTTCCTTTACCTTTAATTTTCTTTCCCCCAACTGCCCCAAGCAGCATAACCATTAAGCACTCTCTTCTTCCTCTTTCTTTTTGTATGTATGTATATAGACATATATATGCACATACACACATATATTGAGATATGTAAACATGCACCTAAAACAATATAATTTGGCTGACACATAACGGAGAATTTTTTTTCGTGATTGAATCTTAAGTCTGACTTTGTCTGAGAATGATGATTACAAGCCTATATTTTTCCCTAATAAATAGATTCCTGATCCTTGCAGTGTTTGTATATATCACCTATTTCCTATCCCCGCTAATTCTTCTGCTTTGATTCAACTCCTTAATTGTCTTGCTTGTGTGCTGCAATGTCTTTGTGGATGGTGAAGAAGGGCAAGACCATCACAATTTCAGTTCGCCGTTTCTCCACCGGTCCTGCCAACGTGGAAAATCAACTACTGTCAGTTGTTTGTTGACTGGCAGGTCATGAGTAGCCCGAGCTTCCAGACCATCATTTCTCCGATGATAGGAGCTTTGGGTCCAGATTTCAGCAGGACGTCATGTTCCGTCCCTGGGACAGCTAGGTGACCCGGGGCGGTCACTCCCCACTGCTGGCCTGTTTCCTCATCTGTCAAAGGTACTGGCACAAGAGTCGGACGTGACGGAGGATGACCGAACAGCAATTCTTCTTCTAGTCCCCCATGGAGGGCCACTGGCTTTGTACTAAAGAAGACCTGGGTTCAAATTCTAACTTCTCTTCACTATACGTGTGACCTTGACAGACTCACACTCTTGGAGAGCCTCCGTTTCTTCATCTGTAAAAGGGAGTGGGCTGGCCTGGATATGGGCCACCGGCTCGCCTGGTTCTAACTCTCCAGTTCTAGGACTGGCTTATTTGTTGCCTCCATTTATATATGGAGAAAGAAGATGCTGGAGGTCAACTCCTTGTCAGAGAACTATTGATCCTGCAGACCTCTCCCTGCCTCCTCCCTCTGACCACTAGGGCTGGCTGCCCGGAGGCCTCGCCAGCGAGTCCCAGAAGCAGCCCCGGAAGGCCACCCCATGCAGAATGTTCCTTCAGGCCCCTCTCTGAACAGTTAGCCGGGTCCTCCTGTTTGCCCCAATGTGGCCGGCTCTCGTCAGCCAAAGTGGGACTGGCTACAGGTCCCTGGATTGCTTCCCCTCCTCTTCTATCAAGAAGGAAGTCTAGAAAACACTGAAGATAAATAGAAGGGAGGCGGGGGAGCTCCTCATCAGCCCCGGCCTGGAGGGGCTCCTCACCTGGCCTGCACTCGGCTCCCCAGGCCGCCGGACTAGACACTGCTGAGGCAGCCGCTTACTGGGGGTGGACGACAGCACAGACTCACACACGTTTTATCCTAATACCCAAAGTGCAGTGAGTGACTCAAGGAAGGTTTGCAAACGCCCCTCAGCAGCCGGGGATTTCCAGTCTCAGGTGAAAGAGTCACTTTTAGCCTACATTTATTACCGCTGTCCCCCCCATACTACCTCCCCCCCCCCCCCCCCCCCCCCCGCCCCGGCCCCGGTCTGACCAAGCGTGGACCCATGCATGCTGACGGTGGCAATTTGGTTGGGCTGCTGCCGGGGGCAGCAGCAATTCCCCTTGCCCAACCCCACCCAGTGTCTGTTTGAGATTGTACTTGAGTGAGTGAAAAAGCATTTATGAAGCGCTCCCCGGGGAGAGGGCCACGTTTCAGCTTCTGACTGGGGCTCGGGACCCTGTAAGTGAAAGGGAGGGGCCTGGAATAGGATTTCTTATCTGCAAATGTTTGATTTGCAGACCTACTTCCCCATCCGCTGTAGCCCGGCCCTGTAAACATTTCTCAGGCTACAAGGGGCTGTGAGTGGAAAAAGCTTGAGGTTCCTGGAGGCTTGAGATGGGGAGAGGACTCTGGGAGCCGAAGGGGGGACCTCTTTCGCCCTGCTGTTGCTGCTGGCTCGCTTTTTTCCTTCCTTTTTCCCCTTTTGATCTGATTTTTCTAGTGCAGCCTGATAAATGTGCAAATCCGTCAAGAAGACAGGCGCATGATTAACCTACCTGGGCTCACCTGCTGTCCGGGGTGGGGATGGACAAAAGACTGGGGGCCACGGTGTGGCAAGGGGGTTGCTGAAAACTGCCTCTGCCCATACTCTGAAAAATAAAAAGCTAGGACTCTTTTAAAAAAAAGTTTGAAAAGCAGCCCTGGGCTGTGCCAGCCGGGCCCCTGCCCAGTTAGAGGCAGCTTCGGCTGGAGGCCGGGCCCAGGTTTGTCAAAGGCCCTCACGGAGGACCCGGAGGGCAGAGGGCGAGGTGGGACAGGCCGTGGGACCCGGGGTCCCTCCAGCTCACCCAAGAACAGAGGCGCTGACTGCAATCAAGGCATGAGCAGCGAAGCCGTCTGGACCTTCTGAGGCAGCCCAGACTGGGGTCACGGGGACAGAATTGGGGGGGGGTCTCCTCCAGGGCTAGCCCCTCCACCCCCACCCCACAGCCTCCACTAGAGTGTGGCCCCCAAATGGAAGCTCAGGCTCTATTTCAAAACAAATTTCCCTCCTTGGAACTCCCTGTATCCGCCCCGATTAAGCACAATATGGTTTAAGCCTCAGCTTTTCACAGACGCTCTGTCATGTGACCCTTTCCTTTGGAGCTGATTCTAATCTGGGAAATGGGAGAATGACTGAGAATGATTGATCTGGGAAGTCCTAGACCTTCCAAGTCTTTATTTACTGAAAGTGAGGCAAAGCAGTCAGAGAAGACTGAGAGAGCTGGAGAAGGAAGCGAGCGCAGGAAGTAAAAGCCCTTCCCGGCTCCTTTGCACAGGGTCAGCGACAAGGGGCAGAGCGTGCTCGGTGCCGAGCCCTCCCCACATCCCGCTTCCTCGGGCTTCAAGAGCCCGGGCTGGGGGAGCCAGCTGGGTGACTGCCTTGGGACCCCCCCATCCCCCAGCAGCCTCTGGGCCTGGGGCTTCCTCACAGGCCGCTGCCTTTCTTCCCACTGATAAGTCGGGGCCAGGAATAAAGAGGTGTCTCGGGACAGAAGCAGGGGGCTCAGCACCTCCAGCAGGGGCTGTGCCCTGGGAGCCCCCAGGTGCCTTTCAGGGGCCAGGGGTCAAAGCCGCTCTCACCATAACAGTAAGAGGTCTTACTAGAAGCCACATAGACCAAAGCGCTCCTGGGGGCCCCACAATTGTTAGGAGACGAGGTTGCTCCTCCGGGAGGCCCAGCCCCCACTTCCGGGCCAGGGAGCCGGCCGAGCTGAATAGAAGGAAGCGGCAGGGGCGGCTCCCGGGCCCCTCCGGCTTTTAGTAGAAGCCCCTCCCAGGTGCTGTGCACAGGGCGCAGGGGCCAGGAGGTCCTCCCAGCTGCCCACGGCCCGGCCATGGTCCCCGCAGGGTGAGTGAGAAGGGAGCAAACAGAGCCGGCCGCTTCCGAGAACCTCAAGGGCCTCTCAAAAGGCCAGTGGGTGGCGGGGCCAAAGGAGGGGCTGGGCTGCAAGGAGCCCCACACCTGGGACCCCCCTCGGCCCTGCTACCGGCTGCTCACTCTCCAGAGACCGAGCAGGTTGGCCGCCTCCAGCTCACCCGAAACAGCCTGGGGCAGGGGGGCCCCTTCTGGCCTTCTTCACCTCCCGCGGTTTGAAGCGAGCCTCCAGCCAGTTCCTGAACTTTCATGTTTTAAGGGACCGATGAAGAGAGATCCGCTCAGAGGGTCTGGACACTGACCACTGCACTGCGTTGCCTCCCTGGCATTAGGACCCCCACTCTGGGCCCCTCCCACTCTGGGCCCCTCCTGTCCCTTGTTTCTGTATTTCAGAACTTCCCTCCTTCCGACAGCTCTCGGGACCCTGGGCCGTCCCTGGCGGCAGGAAGCGCTATTGGGACCGATGGAAAGACAGAGGCTCTGGGGGCTCTGCTGCAGGAGGCCTCTGCACTGGTTGTGCCCAGGGCGCCCCGGGTGGGCCGGTCTCCAGGAGGGAAGCGCCTACGAGGGAAAGCATAGGCAGGCTCGGCCCCAGACACCCTGGGTCCAGATCTCTGGGGAGCCCCAGGCAGGCCCTGAGCCACCGGGCAGGTCCCTGAAGCTTGGCGTGGCCAACGTGCTGGGGCCGAAGGTGGCCAGGACACAGAGGCCGGGACAGGCAGCACCTGGGAAACACGTTTTAATATCTTCTCAATTGGTCACACTGGCGCTGGGCGCTGGGCACAGGCCAATCACAAGGGCCCCGTGGGGGCCACACATAGCCTTGGTACACAGAACCGGGCAGCAGAGGTCCCAGGGACCTTCAGCCCGGGGGTGGGCACGGACAAGCAGTGGCTCCAGCTTCCAGGATGAGGGCCCGAGATCCGCCCCGTGGCAGAGGGGCAGCTCCCTGGCAGCGCCCCCAGAACAGCCCCCAGCTTACAAGTTCACAGCGATGCCGTGGGGCAAGGGATCCTGAGGAGTGCAAGCCAGGGGTCCGTGTCAGGGCTGGGGCCACGCAGCCCAGGCAGTCTCGGGGGGAACCACTGCACCCCCGAGCTAAGGGAAGGCACACCCTTTGCCGGCACCTCCGGGGGAAGAAGAGCAAACGGGGCTAGGGGAAGGCATTCGGGAGGACCGGGCCCAAGTCTGCTCGAGGAGCTGGACAAAGGCCCAGGGGAAAGCAGATCACCAGTCTCGCCGTCGCCAAGCAAGGCCCGGGTCAGAGAGCGCTGAGGCGGGCACAGAAAGGTCTGGTGCCAGGAGAACATCGGGGTGGACACAGAAAGGCCCGGCACTGAGAGCTTCGGGGTGGCCATGGAAAGGTCCAGTGCCGGGAGAACACTGGGGCGGGCACAGAAAGGTCCGGTGCTGAGAGCTTTGGGGCAGCCACGGAAGGGCTGCCGACCTGAGCCAAGCTCGTAAGGAGCAGCAAGAGCAGAAAGCCTCACAAGCCTTGGAAGGTGCCCCGGCCCGATGACTGGCTGCCACGGTGGATAAGATGGCACCTGCTGCCCGCCTCCGGGCCAAGCGGCCGCAGCAGAGGCCACCCTGGAGCTCTGTTTTTCCGTCTTGCTTTTTCTCCTTCCAATTTTCCCAGGACGTGGCTAAATAACGTAGGAATTTGTTTTCTGTGACTTTGCTTTGTGATGGGTTTTGTTTAGCAAATAAACCAAAGTATTTGCTTTTGGTGAGAAGTCTGGGGGGAGGAAGGGCTGCCGTTCCTACCGCCAGCACCTGGTCCAGCACCAGCGCGGCTGGCACCGAGTCAAAGCTGTCTGGTGAATCCACACCCATGGTCTTTGCCCAAAAACTCCATCGTGAGGGTCACAAACTCTGCTTCACGTTGGGTCAGCACACGCCCAGAGCGTCAGATCTCGGCGGAGGCCCCTGCGCCAGGGCGGGCACCCCGAGAGCTGTGCATTTTCAGCCGGGCCCGAATGGGGCTGCGCCTTCCGGCGAGCCTTGGGCCTCCCACGAACCCTCACCTGCACAGCCGAGGGACCCGGCCTTTCCGGCGGTCTTGGAAGGAAGCGGGCTTTGCTCCCAGGTGGCTGGCAGCCCTGCATCCCGCCGCCCAGGTTGGCAGGCTCCCCAGGCTGCGGTGGGCACTGCCAGCTCGAGAACACTCCAGATGGCCGGTCTGCCTGTGCCGGAGGGTGGGGACGTCAGCAGCGGAGCCGGGGGTGCCCCGCCAGAGCGGGCTGGCCTCGAGGCAAAGCGACGGCCTTCCGTCTGTGCGTGTATAAATAGTGCCTGGGGGGGTGGGGGGGTGGCCAGGCTCGGGGCTTGGTTTTTTCAGGGAGAAAAATCATTTTGTGCACAAGAAACTCAGTCATTCTGATTTACTGAAAGGAGGAAGGGAGGACGCAAGATCGAGAAGTATTTTTAGAACAAGGAGCATCTGGGAGCCAAGGCGGCGGAGCAGCGACAACCAGGGGAGCCCCCCCCCAGGTCTGGACCCCGCGCCGAGCCAGACGAGAAGACCCAGAAAGAGTTTCGGGGAGTCACGTGTCCGGCCCAGGAAGGCGGAGGGGGAGAGGCTGACGCACGCTGGGAGAGGTGGCTCCCGGGCAAGGGCACAGTGCGCAGGGGCAGGAGCCAGGGACGGGGCCCCGGCCCACTTCTGGGTAACCCGTCCGGGGCAGGCGGAGGAGGGCAAGCAAGGGCTCCCTTCCAGTGGCTGGCCCGGTCTCAATGAGCAGGGCAAGAGTCTCAGGCCCCTGAGGCGGGACCCCTGAGGTGGGGCTCAGCTTCCTGGGGCCTGGTCCAGCAGCATCTATTCTCCCTCTGAATCCAAGCCCAGTCACAACTGGCAGAGCTTGGGGGGAGCCCACTGAGAGCACAGAAAACTCTCAGAACCCCAAGATCCTGGAACAGCACAACCCTCGGCACCCCAGGAAAGCAGCAAAAGGACCAGCTGAGCCCCTCACCCCCCCCCCCCCGAGCCAGCTCAAAACCAGAGCCCCAAGTCTGGAAAGGGGCCGGCAGAGCGGCCAATGGGGGACAGGCCCCAGGCCCCAGCGCCAAGGGAACCCTCTGGGGGCAGCTGACTCCCACGGGGGGGGGGGGGAGAGGGGGAGATGGCCGAGCAGGCCCGGGGTGGAAGATGATCAGCCTGTGAGAAACACACGGCGGCCCCCAATGAGGGCGGGCCCGGGAAGAGCCGGGGTCCCAGAAGACACGGTTCCCTTGACCCCACTGGGGCCTGAACCGGGGCCTCTTCCTTGCCTGGGGCTGAGTTAATGAGGGACCGGCCGGGTCCCCCCCAGCTCCCTGACAGACCCCCCCCCAGGACACAAGCTGCTGACAAACTCTGGAGCCTCAGGGACCCATGGGGGGGGGGGGAGGCTGACGAGGGGCTTTAATCAAATCCGTCAAGAACAATAACCTGAATTCCTGTGCCAGAAGGGGCCGGGAGGAGGGAGCAGGGGAGGAGGGGAGCAGGAAGGAGGGGAGAAGGGGAGGAGGGAGCAGGGGAGCAGGGAGGAGGGAGCAGGGGAGGAGGGAGCGGGGCTCCGGCCCTTCCCCCATGGGCTTCCTCTGAAGCCCGGTGCTGCTTCCTCCCTGAGGGCCGGCCTCTGAGGTGGGCGCTGACCCCACGGACACGCCATCACCCCAACACTCAAACTCGGGGATGGGGGGGAGGAAGTGGGGTTTCCTGCCAGAACACTTAGAGGAGCCCGGTCGGTCTGGAAGCAGAGTCAGAGGCCCAGGTTCTAACAGGCAGAGGAAGGCCAGCCCAGCCTCAGGGCGGACCTCGGATGGACCTCGGACGGGGTCAAGGAAAGGTGGGGGACGAGCCCGACGCCAGAGGAGCAGAGAGAAGGCCCCGACGGGGAGTCAGAGCCAGCTCCCGCAAGGGCTGAGGGAGGACCCGGGGCCCCGGGGAGAGGCCGGAGGCCCCCCTGCAGCTCCCGGGGACCCACCAAGGGCCGTGTGGCGCGCAGCGCTTGACCAGCGGCAGAGGGGCCGACGCCGTGACCGGGGCTGGCCCTGTGGACGCCCGGCGGAGGCTCCAGCTGGGGGCCAGGGCAGCCTCATGCTACGTTCCCTGGTCCGGGCCACAGAGACGCTTCCCCGGCAAAGGGCGAGGTCAGCCCCGGGTGGGACAAAACTGCCGTCTCCCCTCGCCTGCTCCGGCTCTGGCGGCGACGGCCCACGGGCGGCCGCCTTTGCTCCCCGTCCCCCGGGGCGTCCGGCTGTGGCGGGGAGGCCCCTTTCTGGCCGCGGGCCCTGGGGGAGCCACCTCGGCTCTACCTGCCTCAGGTGCTTCCTCCGGGAAATGGGAATGACCACAGCTTACTCCTGCCCGTCCAACCTGGCGAGGACCGCGCGGACCCTCCTGAAGGACAGGGCCCGACACGCCGGGGAGCGCCCGGGACTTCCTCCCGCTGCTCCTTGGGCACGGCCGCCGCTGGCCCCGCCTTCCCCGGGACGCGGCCGAAAGGAGCCCCGCAGGGTGGGGGCCCCGGCGCTCCGCGATGTCCAGCTGCAGGGGCCGAGAGCCTCCGCCTGGCCACGGTGGCTGGGCCCCCTCCCCCCGGAAGCTCCGAGGCCGCCGGCAGCCGTCACCTCCAGGCTGCCCACACCAGCTGAGGGCGGGTTGGAGGCGGGCACCCGGGGCCTGGGCGCTGCACACAGCAGGTGCTTCATAAACGCTTATCGGCCGGGCCCAGGAAGCCCCCGACCACGGGGAGAACTCCCGGCGCCGGCTCTGGGAACGCGAGGGCAGACAGAGCCAGGGGAGCCTCGCGGGATCAGAAAGGCCCGAGTTCGGGTCCCATGGCCGGCCCGGGACTGCGGCTCAGACCCGATTCTCACCAGGGAGTTTGCTCAGGGCCAGGACCTGGCCCAGCCCCCGCCCACCCAGGACTCGCCCCAGGGGCCGCGTGGCCTTCAGGCCCCCCGACCCCAGCTTCCCCCGCAGCAGTCAGAGCGCCCGGGCTGGCTCCCCATGGCCTCGTGCTGGCGGGACCGCTGGGGCTGTCTGGGAGGGACGCCGGCGTCCGCAGCCGGGCCCGGGCCGGGGAGGGGGGCGGGGAGACCCGAGCCCGCAGCAGCGCCCCCAGCCAGAGCCGCGGCTCCAGGCCTCCCGTGGCTGGGACGGGGCAGAGGGGCCTCCAATCCAGAGGTTCCGGCCCGGACCGGCGGCGCTGCCCTCGGTGCTGGCCAGGAACCTCGGCGGGCGCCCTGGGCTTAGGCAACGCCCCCCCGGGACTGCTGGGGGGTCACCGGGGGCCTCCAGCTCGGGCCCTTCCGCCCCCTCCAACCTCACTGGGGCCCCCGCGGCCTGGCTCAGCCCCACGGCCCCACCCCCACCCGGCCGCTGCACCCCCCGGGGCCTCGGCGCCCCCCCCCCCCCCCCCCCCGCGGGGGCCCCTGCACCTCCCCCAGCCCCCGGGAGAGGAGGCTGACGCTCAGCCCGCTCTGTGGACGGACAGGAGGCTCTGAGGGGGAGCGGCGCGTGCGCGGGGCTGGGGCTGCCCCTCTGCCAGTCGCTCCGCGGCCCGGCCTCGCCTCCCGGCCTCAGCTTCCCCAGGGACCGCCCCTAGTTACAGGTCATCGGCCCTGAGCCCCTGGGAGCGGGAGCAGCGTCGGCGCGAGGCTCCGAGGCCGGGTCCCCAGCGGCCTCTGAGGGCGCCCCCCCCCCCCCCCGTCCCAGCGGCCTCTGAGGGCGCCCTCCCCCCATGGGTCCCAGCGGCCTCTGAGGACGCCCCCCCCCCCCCCGGTCCCAGCGGCCTCTGAGGGCGCCCCCCTCCGGGTCCCAGCAGCCTCTGAGGGCGCCCCCCCCCCGGGTCCCAGCGGCCTCTGAGGGCGCCCCCCCCCGGGGTCCCAGCGGCCTCTGAGGACGCCCCCCCCCCCCGTCCCAGCGGCCTCTGAGGGCGCCCCCCCTCCGGGTCCCAGCAGCCTCTGAGGGGAGCCCCTCCCATGGTCCCAGCGGCCTCTGAGGGCGCCCCCCCCCCCCGGGTCCCAGCGGCCTCTGAGGGCGCCCCCCTCAGGGTCCCAGCGGCCTCTGAGGGCGCCCCCCCCCCGGTCCCAGCGGCCTCTGAGGGCGCCCCCCCCCCGGGTCCCAGCGGCCTCTGAGGGCGCCCCCCCCCCCCGGTCCCAGCGGCCTCTGAGGACGCCCCCCTCCGGGTCCCAGCAGCCTCTGAGGGAGCCCCTCCCATGGTCCCAGCAGCCTCTGAGGGCGCCCCCCTCCGGGTTCCCAGCAGCCTCTGAGGGGAGCCCCTCCCATGGTCCCAGCAGCCTCTGAGGGCGCCCCCCCCCCCCGGGTCCCAGCGGCCTCTGAGGGCGCCCCCCTCCGGGTCCCAGCAGTGCGGGGCGCCGCGATCCCAGGCTAAGCAGTCCCTGCCCCTGGTGATTGGGGGGGGTGGGGCCGGAGACCTCGAGTCTCAGGCAGAGCCCACCCTCAGCCCCGCCCCCCCGCCTGGGGAAGGCAGACAAGCCCCCAGAGTCTGAAGAAGCCCATAGCCCGCCCCCCACCACCACCAGGGTACGGCGCCCGCACTGACAGAGCGCCTCCTGCACGCCCGGGAGTCAGAGGCTGCAGGAGGGAGGGCGGCCTGGACAAAGACCCGGAAACGGGAGCGGGAGCCCGGGGCGGCCCGGGGCTGGGGGACCCCGGACACAGGCGCACCCCCCGCTTTGGGGCACGGCGCGGCGCGGCAGGGGGCGCGCCCACGTGGAAGCACAGCGCCCCTCCCCCTCCCCAAGTTTCGGGACCCTCTCCCAGAAGTGATTTAATGGGGGGAGGGGGAGGGGCGAGCCGCCCGGACGGCGCGAGATGACCCGCCCCTTCCCCAGGCCCCGCCCCCGGCCCCGCCCCGCCCGCCCCTCCCCCAGACTCACCCTCAGACAGCTCCAGCTCCAGCTCGGCCAGGCCCTCGCGCACGTCGGGCGGCAGCGCCCCGGCCTCCAGCCCCCCGCCGCCGCCGCCGCCGCCGCCGCCGCCGCCGCCGCGCTCCCGCTCCGCCATGGCCCGCACTCGGGCTTCCACCTCCGCCACGCCCCAGACTCGGACCCGGAACCGGAGCCGGGCTCGGCCTCGGACACGGCCTAAGAGTCGCGAGCCCGCGGAGGCGGAGCCGCCCTCGGAGCGCGCGCGCGCGCGCCCCCGGCCCGGGAGGGGAGGGGAGGAGGAGGAAGCCGCGGCGCCGCCTAGGAACGCCGACGAGCTTCACGCCCATTGGCCGCCCGGCCTCAGAGCCCCGCCCCCAGAGCCCCGCGGCGGAGGCCGCTCCCGATGGGCTCCGCGCGCCCAGGGAGGGGCGGGCTGCGCGGGGGCTGCCGGGAGTTGTAGTCCACGTCCTTCCGGGCCGGCCTGAGGACACAGGGACAGTCTGCAGAAAAGACAGAGGCAGGGTCAAGGCTCCCTCCCCCTCCCCCTCCGGCCTTTGCGCGGGCCCGCCCTCGCGCTTCCCGGAGCAGGGAGTGCTCCACGTGGGCCCGGCCCTTAGTGAGCCACGCCCCCTGGGGATGGGGAAAACTGAGAGCCCGGGGCGGGGCCCGCGTCAGTGCCCTCACCGGCCCCTGCTGAGGGCTTGGCGGGGCCCGCCCTGAGGAGGGAGCCCCAGCGCTGACCGGGCCGGGGGGGGGGGGGGGGGGGGGGGGGGGGGGGGTGTCCCGGGATGACGCACAGGGAAGGCGGGGGCCGGCAGCCCAGTGCCCCCCCGAAGTCAGCCGCAGGCTCCCCTCGGGCCGCCCCTCTCATCGCAGCCTCAGCTCCCACGGGAGTGTCTTGGGGCGCTGGGGGGCTCTTCACCTCGGCCCCCCAAGCCCCGCCTCCCATGGCTGGGGATCTGTTAGCCCAACTGGGACTCCCAGGGTGGGGCGGGCCGGGGGAGGAAGGGAAGCAGCCCCCAGAGTTCTAGCTCCTCCTAGGCTCCCCCCGCGATCCTGGGGGTCCGCCCGGCCCGGGCCGCCGTCCCGCCTGTAGGGGGCGCTCCGAGCCCCGGGCTCAGCTCCCCCCCAGGGGCTTCTGGGATGCCCTTCTTGTTGCATCCTAATGGCCCCCGGCGCGGCCAGTCCCAGGTTAGGTGGGGGAGGAAGGGGCAGGGCAGTGGGTCTAGGGCTTGAACAGCTGGCGCTGCCCTGGGGAAGGGACCCCCCCCTACCCTGGAAGAGGTTCCAGCTACAGGGTGCTGGGAAAGGCTCCGACCCAGCCCGGTCCTTGGGCCGCGGGGTGCACAGGCTTCCCTGCCAAGGCCACGTCCCTTTCCGATGCCGAGCCAAGGGCTCGAGCAGCACCAAGTGCCTTTGGCCGTGGAGGCCGGGTCAGCGGCAGGGCGAGCCCCACAGGGGGCAGAGGTTGCGCCGGAGGAGGGTGGCCGTGCTCGCGGAGCGGCTGACCTGGGGCGCAGAGTGCAGGACAGCCAGCGGGCTGGCTTTATTCCTGGAGGAATAAAGGACCTCCGGGACGGCCTGAGGCTGGTCGGTCCTGGAGCCCGGGGAGGCCGAGGGGGAGCTTCCTGGACTAGAAGCAGGACCATGATCCTCGGCTTCGCCGCCCCCAGAAGCAGGCGGTGGGCTGTGTCCCGCGTGTGTGCTCCATGGGAAATGGGTGTGGCAGGAGGGGGCACACGAGGGGGTTTCACACGTATTTGGGTGCACGTGTGGGCAGGCTCAGGGGCATGTGTGTGTGTGACTTGTGCCACGCTCGAGGGCACGCAGGTGCATCCAGGTCAAAGTACGTGCATTTGTGTCAGTAAATGTGTGTGCAAATCTGTTCCGTGTGCACACATGTGGAGTGTGCCCGGTCCGTCCAAAGCAACCACAGCCAAATGACAGGCCCTGGCCAAGGAGCCATCCCAGTGGGGGCACTGCCCGCAGCTTCTTTTGAGGGGCTCCAGGACCCGCGAGGAAACCCTGTACATGCCCCCCCCCTGAGTGCCCACTTTCCCCAGGTGGTTCCTATGGAACCCCATCCTTTGGACCTGACCTCCGCCCTTTGAACTTTGCCTCCCTTGGATGCCCCAGTTACTGTCCCATAGGCTCCATTGGAATGGGAACCCGCCGAGGTTTCCATTTGTGTCCTTTTTTTTCCAGCTTTTCTAAGTGCTCTCAAAGGAGCCTGGAGGCTCAAGCGGCCACTGGCAGGCCGGTCCAAGAGGAGGAAAAGTCCCTTTACTGACCCCACTTCCCAGGACAAGAGGCCCGTGCTCTGGAGGCTGTGGGCCTGCCCATGGCAGGCAGGGACAGGGGACCATGAGACGAGGGTGAGTGCCGGGCATCCAGGACAGCCACGGAGGGACGGGGTGCAGTCTGGCACTCACTCCCCGATCCGCTAGCAAACCTGAACTTGGCAGGCCGAGAGAAAGAAGGAGCCCCACGTAAAAATAATGCTTTGCTTTTAATGACTTTTTACAAGATGTCGCAACTATACAAGAGAAAAATCCACAGCAGAGGACACGTGCTAGTTTACATTTCACTGGTGCCGTGGGAGCCCGTGGGAGCCCACAGCCCGGCGCGTGGCACTCTCCAGGCTTACGCAACAACACAAGCTTTCCAGACACCGCACAGAGACTAGAACACTTTTAATTCGCGGCATTTGGCTGATGTCAGAGTGGATAAAGATGCGCGAGCAGGGTCTTCCCACAATCCTGTGCGGTTAGCACCAAGATGCTTTTTTTAAAAAAAGAAAGAGGAGGAGGAGGAGGGGACAAGGGGCCCAGAAGGAGAGAGAAAACCTAAGAGATCCCAGCTTCTGTGGCTTCCTCCCGCAGAGCCGCCCTCAGGGGCTCCCTTTTTTGGGCTTTCTGGTGAGCAGGTTTTTTCGAAGTCAGTTCTGCTGCACACAAACCAAACACAGCATTGTTAGCGATTTCTCGGCTCTTTTTGTAAAAAGCCTAGGAAGTCGGGGGCCGCCTCCCCCAGCCCCCCAGACGTGAGCTGGGCTCCAGGGCCCGTGAGGATCGGACCCTCCGATGCCGACCCCGGTCCAGTTTATCGCTTCAACTTGATTCTACGGCTCCCAGCGACGGACCTTCAAGTAACTTGGGGGCAGGGGCCCCGAGATGTAAGAGCCAGACCTGCCCCCCCCCAAACTGTCATCTTACACACCAGTGCCCGTCTCAAACAGGTCTGTCCAGCCTGGGCACCAGGCAAAGGAGAAAGGCAGGGGCCCACTAATATTCGGGAGCGTCTGTGCTCGCCACCCTGCCAGAATGGCGACCTCCTAGTCCCTCCCCTTCAGTTCTGGGGGCCACTTTACTCCGTCCCAGGGGCCATTCCACTTGGTGTGGCTCTACGCGAGCAGGCGGAGAAGAAAGGGCTGGCGGCATCACCAGCCTTCCCGCAGCCCTCTCTGCCCGCGTCCGCATCCGCGTCCCGTCACCTGGCGGCTCCTGCCAGTCAGCGCCAGCCAAGACGCCATCTCCCCCTCCGAGGGCCGCGGCACTAACGTCTGTGGCCAAACCTGTGCTTTTTCCTCCAGCGAGACAGGCGCTAGCTGGCCGCCCGTCCCCTCCAGGCCCGGGCTCGCCTTTCAAATGCTTGGGTGCCGAGGGGCCCCTTCCGGCCCGGCGTGAGCGAGTGCCGGGATGGCTCCTACCTGGCTGGACACCCCCTAGTCTCTGCTGGATGACCTCCAGGTGGTGAATGTATTCTGTCAGTGAGTGTTCGGGGTCCTGGGAGCTGTCATAGACGTCTGCACTTGAACTTGGGGACGTGAGGGACCTGCAGAAAGGAGACCAGACAAAATGGTGAATTTTCCATCCCCGTGGGAGAGGAGGGGCTCGTGCCACGTGCACACGCTGGGGGGTGGGGGGAAGGCCACGCTGACCGGCCCCCCACGCCCGTGGCGGGCCCCCTTAGCAGGAACCTCCCTGTCTGTCAGACCTTCCACAAGCTACAGCTCTGGAGAAGAGTCAGCACTCCCGCGCCTTTGACACAATCCCCCCCCTCTAGCCATTCTCTCACTTCACGGACTCACAAGGTGACCCAGAAGCTGGGGATGAATGCTTGGACGTCCTAACGTGTCCCCCATCCTCGTGCCTGGCTCCCCCCGCCCCAAGCTCCCCTCAGGAGGTGCTAAGCTAGACGGGGACATGGGCGTCCAAGCAAGGGGGCTCACTTTCTGCCCTGGGGGAGAACCTCTGTCCCCCTGGGGTAGGCTGAGCCTCTCAGGGCCAAAGCCACCTCTATGTACTGGCCCCTCATTCAGAGGCGCTGCTGCTCTCGGCCACGACCCCTGGGAGCCCTGGGCCAGGAAACATTGGGGACCCTCTCTCCCAACGGATGAGACATGTGAATCCAGCCTATCTGCCATAATGCAGGAGGGCGGGGGGCTGCGGTGCGCTCTACCAGCAAGGGGGAAGCAGCCTGGACGGGCCCACAGGACTGCAGGGCGGGCAGGCCAGGAACATGATCCTCCGGGGGCCCGGGTTGCGTCACTCTCACGAGGGTTTCCCAAGGAGGGCCACACTGCGCCCACACAACTGAACACCCCCCTCATGAAGGGCTCCTGCCAGAGGGACATGGGAGAGCCCCACGGTCGGCACCAGGTGTGCCCCAGGCTGCGGGTGGGCAGAGTCAGTCTGGCTCAGGATAAACACTGGGGCAAACAGTCTTCCTTCTCGACACCTCGGGGCCCCCTCGCCCCACTAGGAGCCCCAGGGCTCACCTGTCCCACAGACGGCAGGCAGGGGACGGGGACCGTCTCCCCTTCAGAGAGCTCAGGGGGAGATCCTGCGTGGGAGGAGAGCTGGTGGTTTCTGGGAGCGACGGCGATGATGACAGAGGTGGCTGCGGCCTTGAAATCTCAACGGCTTCCTCTGGGACTAGGAGACAAGCATTCCGGATATCACCAACAGGGAAAGACTAGAAGGGTCTCCCCTTCCCCCACTGACCACCCCCCAAAAGCCCACCGGGCCTCCTGTCAGGCCTGGCTCCAAGGCCTCTCCAGGCTCCTCTATGATGGGAATCGCGCAGCTCAAAGGAAGGACCCTCCCTAAGGGGCCGGGTGGGTGGGTGGGCAGAGGGAGAGATGCCAGGGAACTGAGAGGCAGAGCGCTCCAACTGCTGAGGAACCCTGTGGCTGCCAGCTCCTGGGGGGAGGTTCCTGATGGCGGTCACAAGCCCAGGGAGAATGGACAATGTGATAAGCAACGAAAGCTTCCTTAGGGACTTCCCGGCTGTGGGACCCTGCTCAGGTCTTTGCCCCTTAAGTCTCTTCATCTGTAAAATGGGCACAATCATAGCAACCACCTGCTTCTGGGCTGGCTGTGACAAGGATCTAATCTCTCTGGCCACTCCTCACACCTGCCAGGTGCTCTACCCGTATGCAAAGGAGCCTGCCCAGAGCCCGTCCTATGTGTCGGACAAGGCCACATATCAGGAACTGCCCAAGGGTGGCTCTGAAGGAAAGGGTTCATGTGTGGGAGGGTCCCTGAGTGCACACACTTCCCCTGGGGGGTGTGGGAAGTGAGGAAGGGTCTCCTTCCCTACTGTGGGGGCTCCTGACCCTGGCTGGCACTTCCTTTGAGTGCTAGAGCCCAGAAGTCACTGGGTGAACTCGAAGGAGGAACAGCCAGACCAGCCTCCTGCGGCCCCCCAACCCCTACCCGCACTTGCCCCACAGGGGAAGGTGGCCGGTGGTCCCGACGATAAGCGGGGTGGAAGAGCCTGAGAACCACATCTGTTCTGGGGCTACTGGAGCCCTGGATCGCATGTTTTGGAACCTGAATAACTGCTCACATTTAGAGGAGTTTCAAAGTGCCCCCGTCCCCGAGACCCGCCAGCCTTCACCCAGCCCTGGCACAGCGGGGCCAGCAAGGAGAGGACGGGGGCAGGAACTGGAGGACCGTCCCGACTCCAACATCAGACAAGCAGTGGAGAGGTCAGAGGCCACCGACGCTGTAGGCTGGGGGGCCTAGAGCCCCCTAAGAGGAGGGCAGGATGACCAGGGTCTTCCTGGGTCCCCAAATGGATGGATCGAGCCTCAAGGCCCTGATTACCAGATGCAGGTCCCAACACTAAGAAATCGCCACCCCAAAGTGAACTCCCCGAGAGCCCGGAACAATCCCTCACCCGAGTCGAGCTCGCCACTCTGGACAAACGTTGCCCTGCGGTCGAGTTCTTGCCACTTCTTCACCAAGAAGCGTAACCTATGGAGAGGGAGGAAAATCAAAAAACTGAAAAAAGAAGAAAAAGCAAAGAACGGCACATGGGAGGCCCAGAGAGCGCTTCTTCCTTATCTCGGAAGGGCAAGTCAGGCTGTGAGCCGCGGGCCCTCCCACGGGCCCTTGGCTCTCCAGTTCCCGACTCTAGCCAAGGCCCAACGGGGCAACCTCTGAGAGTGCTCGGACAGGCGGAGAGGCGGAGACTTCTCCTTCCTCAGTTCCGAGAGAAGCTCCAATCTGGTGTCTGCAGGAGCAGGGGCCGGCCTCTGCTAAGCCAAACCTCAGTGCCGGACCTTCTGCCTTCCCAGGGCGGACTCTCTGTACTAATGATGAATATTTATTTATACTATTTATACAATAACTGTTGGAATCTTTACAAAGTGTTAAGACATTGGAGTTGATAGAGACAATAGTTATCTGGTTTGGCAGGGTTCAGTGTGATTGATTTGATCTTAGAAAGAGATATTTTGGGCCAGAACTTGAAACAAGGTACTAAGTAGAACTGACAGAACAATGCTTGTGTTTACACCTTTAGAGAGCTTATAAGTAAGTACCCAATGGAGTTCACACGTTCGGGAGAGTTCAGGGTTACGGTTTTGCACTCTGGGAGATAACCCAGAATCCCTCTCCCTCCAGAAAGTGGAGTTAACCTTTTGGAGATCACATAAATAGAGGGAGCTTTTGAAGCTTGGGCTTAGTTCTTCTTGTGGGACTTAGGAGACGGAGCACTCTGGAAGAAAGCCTACAAGCCCTATCTTCGAGGCAAGAGAGAGTCATTGCATCTTCCAACTTGGTGCTGGCTGGAGGCTGAAGAAAGCAGAGGCAGAAGCCAAGGACCAAGCTGTAAGAGCTCTTGGAACCAAGCAGAGAGATAGGCCTCAACTAACTGGGCTATTTTGGAAGGAGAAATAAACGTTTGCATTTTTACCAGCTGGCTGGATTTGGGAGTAATTATTTATTTCAACTGAGACTAAGGCTGCCTCCAGAAAACCACCACCACATCCCGGACGAGCCCCCAAAATATCTCTTTCTAAGATCAAATCAACTCCAATGGCTTAACTTTGTAAAGATTCCAACAAATAACGAATATTCCTCATTGTTCCGATGAGCAGAGACAACTCCCTCCTGGGGATGATCACGTTAAGGGCCCCCTGGGCTGCTGCCGGCACTTCCCAATTTTGGAAGAGTCTGTTGGCTTTCCCAGACCATCCCAACCACCAAAAGGAGCTAGCAGGGAAGCGTTCAGAGCACCGGGACCGACTCTTGCCTCTAAAAAACAAAAATCAGTCTGTCCCCAGCCCCTAGGGGGCGAGCCGATTATGGGTCTGGACGGTCCCGATGGGAGGGGGCCCTGGGAAGGGGAGCGAGGGCACAGGTGAGCACCGAGAGGTCATGTGCAGAGCAGCCAGGGAGGGAAAGCCCAGTGGTTGTGGAGGGTGGGGGCAGAAGATGCTGCCCAAACTCTGTCTGGGGGGAGACAGAGACTCTCCTAAGGGGAGGTGATGAGGAGTCCACTCCCCAGATGGAAATGGGAGATGGGGGTCAGTCTCGCTGGGCCGCACAGTAGTAACGAATGGCCAGGGAGTCGGCCAGCCCG
Organism: Dasyurus viverrinus; assembly: GCA_020854095.1. NCBI lineage: Eukaryota > Metazoa > Chordata > Mammalia > Dasyuromorphia > Dasyuridae > Dasyurus > Dasyurus viverrinus. The sequence continues at coordinate 1,959,051 of CM037000.1, read as the reverse complement.
AGGCCATGCTGCGGGCACCCCCAATTGGGTCTGTACTTCCCTCTGTTGGCAATGGGGAGAATGGACCAGCTTGGGGAAAGAGACAGGGGTGAAAGAGGAGGAAGCTGCAGCAGCCAAGGTGGCGGCTGTGGGAGTAGAGACGAGAGGCTGGACGCAAGCGCCCGGTTGGCACAAGCCGGGGCAAGATACCCAGACATAACTGGGCTGGCATGGAGGCCAGGAAGACGGCGGGGGCTTTGGTAGAGGCTCTGAGGCCAGAACGGGCTTTGCCATGGTGGCTCTTTATGCGCCAGCCCAGGCTTGTCTCCACCGGAGGAGGAGGGCAGGAAGGCCTCCCAACCGTCAGTCACCTACAGGAGCTTCCTCAGGAAGCAGGCGAAGGAGGAACACTCCTCCCACAGAGTCCGGGGCTGGGGAAAGTGGGAGGAGATCCTGGGGTGTTCATATACCTGCACACGCACACGCACATGCACACGCGCACACACACACAGAGCTGACAGGGTGCCCGTACCCCTCTGAGGACAAGGCTGGTTGGAGGCAGCAGAGACTGGGCAAGGCGCCATCCCCAGTGGCAGACACTGGCATTTACCTTAAGATGGCGATGACCACTCTGACTGCGGTCCTGAACTTGGTGAAGGGGCGAGATGGAAAAGCCCGCTTGTCTATCTTGGAGGGGAAGACCCCCAAGTGTGCAATCATGGAGAGGGTTTCTTGCTCGGAATCCTGAAAGCCCCCGATCAGCAGCAGGAGGTACCTCTTTTGGTAAATCAAGGCCTTTCGGAACCTCTCCGCACGTAGAAAATGCAGGTAGAGCTTTTCCATCTTAGAGGGAAAAAAAGAGCAGAGCGTAAGCTTTTGCTGGGGCCGCTGACGGCGAGCTCTGGTGGCCCACGGTTCTGCCACGGTGCACGGCATCAGCCTGTATTCCTTGCCCGGGCTCCCCACTCTGGTCACCCTCTCGGGAGTGACGGCCAAGCCTGACCCTCAGAGAAGCCTGCGGGCAACCACAAGGGCTTGTGTGCCCTTTCCCTGAGATCCTCCTCCCACGCAGGGGGCTCCACTCACCCTGATGCGGTAGGTGCTCCCACCGTGAGTGCTCTCGCCCTTAAAGGCGGCTTTCACCATCCCTGCCTCGCCGTGCCTCGAGCCCGGGAGGGCCATTTTCTGTTGCTTCCAGGTGGCCTTGTCAGCTTTCTGCAGCGTGCCAATGCGGTCCACGTATTTATACTTCCAGGAGAAAGGACAAATGTTAAGGTGACCCCTTCTTGGCCAGGGGACGGACATCCCGGCCCCCACAAGCCACCCAGTGGGAGTCCCGCTGCTGAGGGAGTCCCGCTGGCTATTTTGGAAAGAAGCCCAAGAGGGGAATCCTTATACTACTCCCAAGTCAACGTGTTAACTTGTACTTCCCAGGGACTAAGTCCCCAAGTGAGCCCTGGCCCAAAGATGGCTTCTGGACTCCTTTTGGACTGCTCAGCTGCCAAGTTCGACGCCAGCCCCAAGCCAAGGAAAGTGCCTGGAGATGGTGGGCACCCACCCACCTGTGGGGCCGACTGGGGAATCTGCGGTGAAGCAGCTGGGGCCCCTTTGCCCTCTTCTCTCCCTCCCCTATTTCTGCGCCCACTCCAGCCCTGGCGCCTTGGCGGAGGGTCCTGTCTGGATTCCCTCCAGCGCTCCCGTGGCCCCCCTGCCCCACAGCTGGGAATCGTGGCCGTGGCACCTGACTCACAATGTGCCCACAGCCCTTCTGCAGATGGTGTTTGAGCGTCTTCTCCAGTTTGGAGACGGTCTTGCAGAGCTCCACCTTCTCCTGGGTCATGGTGCTCAAGGCCTTGGTGAGGGAGCCATTTTCCTTCAGCAACACATCGATGAGACTGATCTGGGCCTGGGTGGTTTTTTTCTAGAGAAGACCAAGGGACGAGACGGACCGTCTGCAGTCGGGAGAGCTGCAGCAAGGCCGAGCCCCCCTGCCTGGGGCACAGGTGACAGGAGGGACGCCCAGGACAGGGCAGACTGGCGGGGCCAGGGGCGCAGCCGGCGTGATGATGACCGAGCCAGGGAGCCCGAGGCCCAGATGCCAAGCCCGCCTGGGACCGATCCCAGGGGGCTTCTTCCCACCTTTCCTCTTCTTTCCAAGAGGCCTCTCCAGGCTCTTCCAGCCCTAACTCTGGGGGCCTGGGTTTCATGGAAGAGGCAGGAATGGTCCCAGAGAAGGGATCTCTGGCCTCTCTCTTGACCTTCCTCCTCCTCCTCCCCCTCCTAGTGGGGAGGAACGGTCGAGGACACAAGGGGGCTACACTCAGTGACCCACTGGCCCCCCTCCCTGGAATGGACACTTTGGCTTGAGATTCTCCGCCCCAAGGGCAGGTTTGGGGATCAGAGGTACAAGGCAGGACTAGGGGTGACATGGGAGAACGGATTTTCCTCCAGGGAAGATCACAAAGAAAAATTGCAGTAACAAAATGTACTGGTTCAAAGTCTTCGGGTTTTCCTGCGCTCTGTCAGCTCGGACACCAGTCTGGGCCAGGAGAAAAGCCCGTGTTGATAAGAGGCAAGGAAAGGGTGAAAGATGGCCTCCTCTCCCATGGCCCAGAATGCCTTTCCCCGAATCCCAGAATGCCAAAGTCTCAGCAATGTGCCAGAGCCCCTGTGGCTGATGGGGGACAAGCTCCCGATCAGCGGCCTCGCAGCAAGCCGGACAACATGGAACCCCTGGAAACGGGCAGCCCCCAAGCCAGCAGCAGGAGCCCACTCGAAGCTCCCCAGGGGAGCTCTGGGAGCTGCACTTGACCCTCAAGAAGGGGGCAGAAGAGAACAGACATTCCAAAGTGGCCCCTGCCCGTCCCTGCCCTCCCCTTCCCAACAGAAGTGCCTCCCCAGCCCCGAAGACGGAAGCTCCCGCTGAGCAGAGAGAGGCGTGCAGGGACCTACATTGAGGCTGCCAGGTTTGTGTTTCTGCCCCAACCACGTGACTACCGGCGGTGGTCCCACGGCAGCCACGTCTTCCTCCTACAAGAGAAGGGAAGGTAAAAAGGCCGAGGAGCAGCTCTCCACTCTCTGGGGGCTCGTGGGCAACGTGACTTCGACAAAGTGAGGAAAGTGGACAATCCCCCCCAGGCTCAAGGGCCCGCGAGCCGGTCGCGCGCAACACAGGGAAGAAGGCCCATAGAACGTGCGGCGAAACCACAAAAGAGAAAGGAAGGAGGCCTTTCCCCCAAAGCCTCTTGGGACCTTTGGGGCAGGAAAATGGGTGTGTGGCCTTCAGACCAAGAGGCAAGTGGCTGGCTCCTTGCTGATGGCCTTGAGACAGTGATGGTGAAAGCTGGCAAAAGGGCTATGACAGAGACTGGCTGAGGAAATGGGGACCCAAGGGGCCCCATGAACCGCTGCCCATGGGGGCCACATTTGGCAAGTGACCAGCGTCAAGAAGATGCGGTCTGAGAATGGGAACAAGAGGCTCCTGGCCAGAGAGGCCGAATGTCAAGCAAAGGCCGGGAAGATGGTTTTGATTTTCTCAGATGTTCTTGCAAGTTTAATCAAAAGGATTTTCCAAGGGAAAAGCAGTGGGCAGGAAAACCCCCCAAGAGAGGGAGGAACACGAAGGAGAGACAGAAGAGACCACCATCAAGTAGCAGCCCTGGCACCGACAGAGAGGCACAGAGCTGGGCAGCTAGGAGGGCAAGACTGGGAGCTGAGCCAGAAGGAGGCGAGCGGGGCTCAACTGTCTCACGAAGGCTCGGGGACGCCTTTCTCAAAAGAAAAGGTTAGGTGAGAAGGGAGAGAGAGAGCAGCAGTGGATCCAGGAATCTGAGGGGGAGGAACACTGGACCGGAAGGGAACGCATCCCAAGCCTGAAACCGACATGTACCAGAGAACAATGCAGAAAGCTCCAGAGGCCAGCCAGCTTCTGGAGCTCGCTCTTTATCACAAATGAGAGCAGATAAAAATGGCTTGGGAGGGGTAGCAGAAAGGCAGGGACTCGGCCTCCTTTAAAAAATAACATCTCAAAACAAATTTGCAAGTGGCGGAACCCACAGAAGGACAGAGGAGAATCGATTTCCAGCCAGACAATGTGGATATTGGCAGGAGAGGGCCGCTGCACCCCGGCGAGAGGCGAGCATGGGCCCTGCCCCACCAAGCCCGAGGTCTCGGGAGCGATGGAGCCAGCCACAGCTGCTTCCAGAGTTCTCAGACGGAGACTGTAAAAGGGTCAGAGAACTGAAGACTGCAGGGCTCTTGGCAGGACTCTGTCTCAATGGCCACAGGCAGGTCTAGATCCCAGCCCCAGACAAGCACCACCAGCCAAAGCTCCCCTCCAGCATTCCCTTTTCCTGTCCCCTCGGCCAATCTGAGAAGTGCTTTAAGGGTACCTCGAAGTTGCCTTAATTTGCATTTCTTTAATCAATAGTGATTTAGAGCATTTTTTCAGATGGCTAGAAAGGGCTTTAATTTTTTCACCCGCAAGTCGTCTCTTCATATCCCTGATAGTCTATTGCCTGGGGAATAATCTGCTTTCTTACAAATTCAAGTCTTTTCTCTGTTTCAGAAATAAAGCCTTTATCCAAACACTGGCTGTGAAATGTTTTTCCAGCTTCTGCTTCCCTCCTAATCTTGGCTGCATTGGTTTTGTTTGTGCAAAAAATTTTAATTTCATGCAATTGAAATCAGCCATTTTGCACGTTCTCTTGTTCTTCACTGGCCATAAACTCACAGATTTGCCAGCTGGACTATCCCTTGCTCTACTGCTTACGGTATCACCCTTTATGGATAAATCATGGAACCAATTTAACTTTATCTAGTAGAGGGTATTAGATGTTGTGGATACCTAGTTTCCACCAAACGCTTTTCCCATTTTCCCAGGAATTTTTGGTGAAACAGTGAGTTCTATAGTCACCGACTACACAATTTCACTCTTTAAAAGGTACAAGAAGCAATAGGGTAAAGTCTTTCTGGACTTGACTCTCCTCCCTAAGAAGGAACAAGTGGCTGGGATGGAAATAATGGGAAATATTATGGGATAGGCACAAACACCAAATGGGATGAAAGGGGAGGAAGACCAGGCAGGATCCAATGTGAACCTTGGGTTCAAGAAGGGCAGATTTCTCGAGATTCAGAGGAAGGCGAGATACAATATCCTACAGGGAACGTCCTGGCAGGAAGGGAAGCCGAACGCCGAAGGACTAGAATTCCGATACAGTCTCATGCAACAATCACGAGCCCGATGAGCCCAAGATTCCTCGACCAGAGTGGCTGTGAGAAAGGGGAAGTGGAGAAGACCAATGCCAAGGGATGGCAGAGTCCCGTAGGACAGGGAGAGGCAGGGAAGCTCAATGACAGCTATGGCTGAAGAGGAAAAGGAGAGCACACATGTAGAAATGTACTCAAGAGGAAAACGGGTCCCACAAGGGAGAGGACGAGGGAGGGAGGGAGGGATTTTAGAGGACAAAAGATCCAAAAAGGCAAAACTCGCTCCTCATCTTGGAGCTGGCTTTGGTTTTCTCTGCCAAGGAAAGTGACCTTTGGTATAGAAAGAAATGGAATAAAATGGCCAAAGTCACGAGGGAAATAAGAAGAAGACATCTATTACTCACTGAGGAAACCAAGCCACCAGGCCAGCGGAAGTCACTGCTGAGCTTCTAACAGGGACATTTGAGTAACATGCGCACACACAGACACACACACACACACACACACACACACACACACACATGAGCACATTCACACAATCACACACACACACACACACACACACTCTCTCTCACGCTCACAGGTAGACAGACGAAGAAACTGACACACTTTTTCTTTCTTTCTTTTCTCAATACAGGACGATGTTCAGGAAGATTTGAGTCATTGAACCTTAAAACTGCACAGAGACTTTTGGGACAATCTGCATGGCTCCAAAGAATCTGCCCATGACAGTTTGGAAGGAGGCCCTGCCGTGATGTAAAAGGTGGGGGAGCGGGTCACTAGCAGAGGTGCGGGCCCAGGAGGGGGCACACGGCCAGGGCCAGCAAGGTCACAGTTGCGGGGAAGCATGTGGCCGTGAAGAGCTGAAACACCACCTGGATGAGGCAATGGGGAGAGCCCCGGCAGGCGACAGGTCAGGGCGGTGACGAGGCTGGTCCCCGAGAAGGGACTCCAAAGGAGAATCTCTTGGGCAGTGCTGCGGGGGAGAGACTGGAAACAAGGAGCCCAAGGAGGAGGTCCCAGCCATAACGTGGGGGAGAGCTGAGAAGGTGGGCAAAGCTGAGACGGGGGCCAGAGCTCCAGCCTGCTGGCGGCTTGAAGGACCCGGGTTGCCGGTCTGTCAAAACCCCAGCAGTGTGGGAAGAGCGGGATCGGGGGGAGGGGAGTCGGGGGGCCACATGAAGATGCAGCTATCTCAGGGGTTCCCACAGGCCAACGGGGATGCTAGAGCTCAGAGCTCCAGGGCGAGACTGGGCGAGAAGTGATGACTGGGAGCCACTGCCTGAGATGACGGGGGCAACAAGATAGCACAGAGCCTAGCACAGAGCCCTGAGGATAGAGGCTGGGGAAGTCCCAGAGTTAGGACACTGACAGCATGGAGGTGAAGGCCAGGAAAGCAGGAGGGGGGAGGGTTAGGAGCATCCAGCAGGAGATTGCCACCAGCAGCTCAAGCAGGATGGGAACCGAGAAAAGCCCCTCCGACTTGCTCATCATCAGAGAGCGATCTCAGGTCCGGGATGGTGATGGGCTCAGGGGAAGCACTGAGCAGGGAGTCACAGCCCCACTAACAGCTAAGGAGGGAGGCTCGGGGTCAAGTGACAGGCCCTTCCAGGGAGCACAGCCTGAGCTCGAGGCTGGCTCCCTCAAAACAGACCGTCCTGCCTCAGTGGGTGAGAGGGCCAGAGTCAAGCTCTGACACGGAAATCAAAGAAGGAATCAAAGTCTCCTCAGATCCACAAGTGCAGGATGGAGGAGGGGATCCCGGGAGTCCTTTGGAAGCCCGGAGAGGCCAGACCCACCTCCCTGCTCGTGCCACTTGGGGAGGGGCCACAGTCCCCATACAGCACACTGTAAAGATCTGTGAACAGTGCAACCGTAAAGAAAGTTGGAATTAGGCCCCAAAAGCTGCCCGACTGGGAAGGTGCCCTGCCGCAGCCATGCCCTAGGCCCATACCCAAGAGATACACGGGCAGGAAAAGGTCATGTCTATAAGAAAAGACAAACATCAGACAATATATTGAAGGTCTTTGCATGGGTGAAGAAATGAGAATTGAGGGGATGCCATCAGCTGAGGGGAGATGCCACATGAAGCAGAATCCCTGGGCTCAAAGACGCGACAGGCCGCATGACCAGAGAGGCACGGGAAAGATCCATGTGAAAAGATGGGAGGGAGCAGAGCTCAGAGGAGCCGTCCATAAGTGCTGACTAGAAGAGAGCGAGCACACTTTGGGGGGGGGGGGGGGGGGCAGGGAAGAGCGCGGGCCAGCGCCGTGTGTCTGTCCTGCACTGAGGCCACCTGTGAGGTGGGAAGGGAGCCAGTCACCGTGGGCATCTGTCTGCTTCCACTATGCACATGCCACAAGAAATCTGAGGCCTTTGCTCCAATGGGATGGCAGTTATCCCAAAAAAGAGCTCTGTTAATTTTTTAAAAATAAGCATGGGGGGAAATGGCTCGGTTGTGACACGCTGGACGCTACTTCCTGAAAAAGTCGTGAAATCATTCTTAATCCTCCTCAGCTGCCAGACAGAGCAAGAAATGAGCAAAAGGTCTGAGAGGGAGAGACAAAAGTCCAGCGTCTGACCCCGAGGATGAGCCCCTCCTACTCCGGGGATGAGTGACAGCAACAAGGAACAAATCAGAAGCGTAGAGAGCAGAACTCTGGAGAAGTCTACTTGACACAAGGCGTAACTCAGTGGTTTCCTAGTATAGTGCTATAAGAATCTAGCTATATTAGGTATTATGGACAGAAAGAGTATATAAGAGCCCCAAGGACTGGGAGAGACACATCCCGTCTCCCACCATCTCCGTGGCTCTCCTGCCTCCTGCACTTTGGGAGAGACCGGTTCAGCCTGGGAGACTGAAGGAGAAACAAAGGCTTCGGACTTTATTCCCGACTATTTTCCTGTGGTGATTATTCTGCCGAAAGCAAGGCTGGTCCCGAGACTTCCAGAAAGCCAACTGGGACATTACACAGAAGGTCAGACCCAAACCACAGGCCATTGAAAACTTGTCTTCCCATAACTAACTTTTGTTTCCACCACAAGCCCACAGATTGTCAGAGCGCCACCGACACGGCTTTCCTGGGACGAACCTGAGGATCTGCCCGAGTCACGTGATGCTGGGCAAGGACCGCTCCCCATCCCTCTGGGGGCCTCGGGCGTGTTCAGTGAGGTCCAAGGTGCCAACTTACCTGAGGGAGGCCTGGCATTAATTCTGACTTCAACTCCTCCAAAGTGAGCAGCAAGGAGGTCACGGCCTTTTCATTTAAGGACGTCCAGTCACTGACCGTCCTGTAGGAGAAGCGGATAACGGACGACGTGAGCTGGCGGTAGCCTCCCTCCCCAGAACACGGGGCTCTGTCATGCTTATGGGAGAGGCCTTTTCAGAGGACGACTGGGATGTAAAAGGCTGCCAGAAGCCATGAAAAGAACAATGAGAAGGAGACCCTAAACTGCAGTGGTCTGGGGGTCTGTGGGGTGCAGCCCCGGAGGGAGGCTCCATCCTGGACTCTCAACTGGCCTCGGCCTCGCCCCGATAGTCCCCTCAACACGCACCATGGTAACGACGACACTTTATTGTCCCAGTCCTTTCATTCATTCACTGCTAAACAAATGCTCGAACCCTGAGCACTGGGTGGTCACTGGCTTTTAGAGCACAGTAATCAAGGTGGGGGGGGAGGGTAGGAGAAGGGTCAGCCCTCCAGGTCCCTGCCCCGACCCAGTGAGGACATTGGTCGCAGCATCCGTCCTGAGAGCTGAGGACGGGCTCAGGGTGACCCACCCCTCTGGGCCCCTGGAGGGAGGAATCCAGAAGTCGGGAAGTAGAGAGGGCCCCACTCTACCAGCTCCAGCACTCAGGGCCAGTGGGACTGCAGTCACGTGACACAGAAATGCCATGTATGGATGGATATTGCAATGCACCAGGAAGCCCCCAACCCCTGCCCACTCTGTCACAAGCGGCCGCTCTGTTCCGGGCCTACCTGTTAACGGTTTGGTTCATGAAGCCGGTCAGAAGCCCAAGGGCGTGCAGCAGCTGCTGCCGGACATTCTCAAGCGGCTCCTGGTGCTCCTGCAGCTTCTCTGCGTCGGGGGGCAGAGCCACCCCCGGCCCGGCCTCCTGCCAGGTCCGGCTGACCACAAAGCCCTTGTCCTTCTCGAGCTCGGTGATGGTCTGCTGCAGCTGCTGGATTTTGTGCTCATCTCGCTGACGCTGTAGCTCCAACTCGCGCTGCCAGCCCTTGAAGCACAAGAGCACAGAGGCGCCACGTCACCCACGCGCTTGCCGAGCATCCCGACTCCGCCCACCCCCTCGGCAGACCCCCAGCAAACGGGCCAGGCTGGCTCCCCTCCTGCGCTGGGGGACCCTCAGTGCCAGAGGGACTCCCAGAGGGAGGGGGGGCATCCCAGGGCCGGGGACAGCCTAGGCAAGGGCCAACACAGGAAGGGGAGAGGCTGAAGTGCTGAGGGAGAAGGGCTTGCCATGGCAAGGGAAGGAGAGGCAGAGGCCTGAGCTTTGGGAAGACGGCCTGGCCGGGGGCTCCCACAGGCAGACCCTGGAGCTGCCTCAGGCCAGTCTCTCATCAGCTACCACTGCGCCAAGTGCAAAGAACTCCAGTGAGGGAATGGGCTAACGCCCTCCCTTCTACCCCACGTGGCGGAAAACTCGCCCAGCAACAATGGGAAAAATGCTCAGGAGCAAAGGCCGGTTTCTGGGGCCGGGACAAGCACGAGTGACCTTATTTACTGAGACCTCCGAGACATGGAGCTTGACCCACGCCCCCCCCAAACCCGGCTGAGGGGGCAGCAGCTCCCATTTTTCTGTTCCTCATAATTAAGGGCCCACATAAGAACTCAGCCCATGTGGGTAAATAGGGCCCCTGCCTCTGGCTCGCCGCTGGGCTCTTCAGGCCGAGCCCACTGGGCTGGACTGAGAGCAGAACTGACATCCTTCTCTCCCAAGATCCCAGCTGATCCTGACCCATCTCAGCACGGGCCTCTGCTAATGAGGCAGCCCTAGCCTCGGTCCAGCTTCTCGGTCCCCCTCTGTAGCGCTTCTCGTGCCGTTCTGCCGGAACCTCACCTCCCCCTCCAGTGTCTCCCCCTCTGCACCCCTCTCATCTTGGCCGCCTCCCACGGCCCCAGGACCACAGCCCATAATTCCTGGGCTTCCTGCCCACAGGTCTCCAGGGCGAGGACCAAAGGGCCTTCTCCTTGTGTCTCTAAGCTGCTGCCCACACACTGGCTCCCCTCCCAGCTCCCATGGGCACTTTTATCAGAGCCCAGGCCTGGTCCTCCTTGGAGCTCGTCCATGTTCTCCCCTGCCCCGTGCCCACCTGTGGGTCTCTCCTCATTGTGCAGACCGTCCCACTCCACCCTCCCGGCCATCGTCCCCGCCGCCTCTCCTCTCTATAGAGCTGCCGTCCCCCATCTTTGCTTCCCCCGGCTCTCCTCACTGTGCCTCGTTCTGTGGCCCCCTCCAATCCATCCTCCACCAAGCACCAGAAGGATCTCTCTCACGCCTCAGCCCTTCTACCAACTCTGACCGCCCTGGGCCTCCAGCCTAAAGACCCGGCCCTGAGATAGCTTCTCCCTGGCCCCCCAGCTGCCGCTACCTCTGGAGCCTTGGCCCCCCCAGCCCCACCCGACCGCCTCATCTCTATCGGGCCCCTGCAACAGCGCAGGGCCATGACCGCAGGCGGTGCGCCTCCCCGAGAGGAGGTCGGCCCGGGCCTCCGGGCGTCTCACCAGCCTCTCCTTCTCCTTCTTGCCTCTCTTGCCCTTCTCCTCCTCCGCTTGCACCTCGTGCCTCCTCTCCTTGTCCCTCCTGGCCTCCTTGCCGGCCTCGTCCTTCAGCCGGCTCTGCAGCTGCTCTAGCTCGGCCTGCAGCCTGCCCTGCTTGGCCCTCTCCTCGTCCACGTAGCAGAGCAGCTCCTGCTTCTGCTTCTGGAGGGCGTCCGCCGAGGCCTGCAGCCGCCCACTCACCTCTTTCTCCTTCTTCATCTCCTCACAGTGCATCTGTACCTCCAGCTCGAGCTGCTTCTGGGCAGCCAGGCCCTGGCGGCGGGCCTCGTCCAGCAGGGCCTGCAGCTCGGCGCCGCGCGCCTTCTCCTCCTTCAGCTTGCGTACGAAGGCGTGCTGCAGCTGGGCCTCCTTCTGGGAGCTCGCCTCGCCGGCCCGCTTGCTCAGCTGCTCCGTGACCAGGCGCTCGTGGCTCAGGGCCTCGCCAAGTTCGGCTGAGCGGGCCCTCTCTGCCTCCAGGCTGCGCTGGAGCTCGCCCACCTGGCTGCGCTCCTGGCACAGGAGTGCCTCGCAGCGGGAGTATTCGATCTGGAGCTCCTTCTTCAGGTTGTCCTTCTCGGCCTGCTCATGCTGGAGGCTCACCACCAGCTGCCCGTTCTGGCTGCGCTGCTGCTCCAGAGACGCCTGCAGCTCCTGCATGGGGAGGGGAAGGGGCGCCTGCAGCCGGGCCCATGGGCCACAGGTGCATGCCCAGGGCCCGTCCCCATGCCCACCCCGGGCCTGTCCCCCTGGGGACCCACCTCGACAGCCTTAGACCTCAGCTCGTCCTTCTGCACGCTCTGGCGCCGCTCCTCTTCCAGCAGCACCTGCAGCTCGGCCGCCTTCTGCTTCTCGGCCTGCAGCCCGTCCAGGGCGGACGCCAGATCTTCCTCTCTGCTGCCCAGCACGGATCTGTGCGGAGAGAGGGGCCCCGCACAGGGCCCAACCAAGTTGGGGCCGCGCCAGCCTCTCCTCCAGCAGCCCCGGCCCACACCCCGGCCTTGGGAAGCGGCTCTGAAGTCCACGCCATCCCCAGCTGCTCCCCTCTTTGGCCCCTCCCCCTGGGGCTGCTGGGCAGTTGTGACTTCCAGCTGCGAGGAAGCTCGGGCGCTACCCAGGGCTACCCAGGCCACGTTCCCCCCTCTGGAGCCAAGGAGGCTGGCGAGCCTGTGGCCTGCGGGGGGCTCCTGCCTCTACCTCCCTGCCTGTCTCCGGCCCGGGCTTTCCTAATGCCCAACTGCATCTCTGGGTGGGTGGGGTCAGTTCCCAGCCCATCTCCTCCTATGCTCTTTACTGTCTCCTTTCTAGATGCTCCTGTTTGGGCACAGACTCCTGAGTCTCCCGAGCTGCCCTCCTGTTCATCCATCCTAGATGCCCCAGCACACATCCCGAGGGCGCCCAACGTGCCCCCAACTGAGTGCCGCCCCCCACCCGGCTACATCGCTCCGGTGCCAGCCCTGGCTCCCTCCGCAGCTGCCGAGTCCTAATGATTTCACGTGAGCCAAGGGAGCCACCCAAGGGTCAGGCAGAGGGGCCAGCCCTGCCCTGCCATCCCCCGCCCGTACCTCAGGTGGGCGATGTCCTTGTGGGCGTCTCTCAGGGACTGGGAAACAGCCTCCTTGTCCCGCCTGCACTCCTCCAGCTGCGCCGTGAGTCCCTGGGCCGCACTCTGCGCCGCCAGCAGCAGCTTCTGAGTTTCTATGCCCTTCTCTTGCTCGATGGTCAGAGTCTTCTGCAGATCGCCCACCAGCCCTTTCTCTTGCTCCACTTTATACTCCAGTAACTCGACTAGGGGGAGGAGTGGGGCAGAAGGGCCCGGGTTACCCAGTGAGCGCAGCGGCCGTGGCCCTCCCTGCCCGCCTCCCCGCCTGCGGCCCGCCCCACCCCCGTTACTTTGCCTCCGGAACTGGTACTCCTGTTTGCTGCCATGGTCCTCGACGTTGGTGAGGGCCTCGTAGAGCTGCTGCAGCTTCTCTTGGTTCTGCAGGTGGGTCATGCGCAGCTGGGCCCGCAGGGCCTGGATCTCGGACAGCAGGCTGCTCCGGTCACTCAGATGCAGGTTTTCCAACGTTCTCTTCTGCAGCTCCCCCTGGGGGGGTGAGACGGAGCGCACTGAGCACCAGGGACCCTGCGGGCGGGCCGCGAGGGGGGAGGGGGCCACCTGCCAGCCACCTGCCAGCCACCTGCCAACCCCCGCCACTACCTGCTCCTTGACGACATCCTCCAGCTTCTCCAGCAGGGACCGCTCGTCTCCAGACTCCAGATTGCAGAGCTTCGACTGCAGCTCTACCTTGAGCACGTGGCGCTCCTTTTCCAGGACCTCTTGGACCGCCTGCAGAAATTCTCCCCAGTCAAAGACTGGGTCCGAAGGTTCCTTCAAGACGAAACAGACCCAGGAGTGCGGTCACAAGACAGCTCCCCTAGGTGGCTGGCCCACCCCTGCCTGATCAGCTGGGATCCACCCCCGAGCCTCCCAACCCCCATGGCTCCATCTTCAGGACCTTGGGCGGAGCCCCATGGGGAGGGGGCTCTTGGGGAACAAGGATGGGCTCCTCTGTGGAAGGGCACCCCCACCCCCACCCTGGCGCCCACCCCTGCTGACCTTGTCCCCCGCTCGGGACGACACCTGGGAGAGGTGCTCTTTGAGGGCCTGCACAGCCTCCAGCAGGCCCTGCCTCTCCTTCTGAAAGCAATCCGGGGGGGTGCGCAGCCGGTCGCTGCCCTGATCCGGGACAGAGGCTTCGGCTTCGGACAAGACCAGGATCTGCTGGCTCTCATCACAGACCATCTTCAGGAGCGCCTGGGGGCCGAACGGGGGAGGGGACGGCCTCAGAGGTTGGGCAGCGACTCGGCTGCCCAGGGAGCGGCTGCAGCCAGAGCCTCCCCGAGGGTGCTGCTCAGAGTGGGCGGGGAGGGCGCTGGTCCCGCCTGCCCGGGCGCTGGCATCCCCCCTTCTCTCCACCCTTCCCTCCTCACGGCTGAGGAGCCACTCAGAGGCGGCAGGTCCGAGTGACTGCAGCCTTCGCCGCGCTCGCCCTTCCCCGCTTGCTCGATGTGCGCTCTCCCCAGGCGGTTCCCACTCCACTGTGACCACCTCCCTTTAGTCTCTGCTCATCTTCCCGCCTCCAGCCTCTGCCCCTTCAAAGGGACCTTGTGGAAGCTTTGGCCTGAGCCGACTCCTGGCACGACCTCAAATGTAGCCCAAGTGTGTACAAAGCAGCTGCGGGTGCGACTGAGCGCCGGGCCTGGGGTCTGGAGGCGGCCTCAACGCTGTCTGCCGGTAGCCTGGGCTAGCCGTCCACCTCTGCCGGGCCCCGCAGACCCAGGGGCACCTCCTGGGGCTGTCATGAGGATCAAACGCGATCCTCCGGGCAAGGTACTTAGCCTGGCACACAGCAGGCGCTCTCCAAGTGCCGCCTCCTCACTCCCAGGTGGGCGTTCCATTGTCTTAGACGCAGTCCAGGCTCACACCGAGCTCTCTCTGTAGCCCTCGAGCACACACTGCAGCCCCGAGGCCCAAGCTCTTCCTTGCCCGCAGCCACGGGGCCTTGCATGGCACAGCCCACCATTGGAGTCTGTGCTCGGGCAACCTGGCACATCCCCCCGCCCCCTTGCCTGGGCCCTCTCTCCTTGTCCTCTGTGCTCCCTGCCCCCTGCTGCATCAGGTCCAGCACGGGGATAAGTTCTGAGGACACAGGGACCCCCCCCCCCCAGGGGAGCCGGACCTTCTCTGGGGTGAGACAGGAAGCCAGGCTCCTGACTCTGTGGTCAGCTCTCAATGGCCACGACTCTCATTACTGTTACATGGCACACGGCACCATGGGCTCGGACCTTTGCCAGTTACAGACACGACAGGCCATGGTGCCATTTGGGTGCGGCCAGTCTGGGCATCCTGACCTTTGGGGGAGGGTGACGCCCACCCGACAGCTGTGTCCCGATGCAGGCTGCTAAAGGTTTCACAAAGCATTAGGTCCTGGGGTTCCATGACCAGTTTTTTTGGGGGGGTCAGCTCGTCAAGCACATCAGAAGCTGCAGCGAGAGCTCAGGCTTGGCATCCATACCCGGGCAGAAGCCTCTGCCCGTTCTGAATGCCAGGCCCAAGGGGGATGGCCATCTTGTTTCTCTCCCGCTCGGGCCTGCCACGCCAATGACCCTCCGAGAGCCTCCTCCCCTCTGGGCATCCCACCTGACGGGTGGCAAGGTGCCTTTGGGTCCTCCAAGCCGGGCCTGGCCCTGCTGACGGCATGATGCCCACCACCGCCCGGTCCATCACTGACTAGAGCTGGCGGGCACCAGGCATCCAGCCAAATGTTTCTGGCAGCAGCCATCCGGCTCCTCTGTCACCCCTGCCCCTGCCGAGCTCCTTTGTATGTTCTGAAACTCCCCTTCTCAGTAGGAACCCTTCCCCCCCACCCAGGACCTAGCCCCCTCCTCTAGGCACAAGGCCAAAGCCATTCTCTGCCCCCTGTCCTCCATCTGCTCCTTCTTTCCCCTAATGTCACAGTCAAGGGCCCCTGTCCCCCAGGACCTCCCAGTCTGAAGCAGTCTCTTCTTTCTGAGAACTCTACAAGCCTGGTCTCACCTCCCTTAGGGCAATGAGCAGGAAGAGCCACGTGGACGGCGCTCCAGCTCTCGCAGACCGGGAGGGCCCTGCCCGGAGGACCAAAGGGCCCGTGTCTTATCACACCCCTTGGGTCTCTCAGCCTCCCTGCAGAGGCTGCACTGGGCTGGCCAGGCAACAAAATGAAGCCACACCTTCTGTACTTCACAGGCCCTGTGTTTGGCCAAAAGGCTCCCCCTCCCCCGGGGCTGCACAGGGAACCTGATGGCTGAGCTGGGGGGTCTGCACTGCCCCACCCCCATCTGCCACCACCCAGGGCATTCAGGGTGGGGCGTTTCACAGGCCAAACTAAGTCGGGACGCTGACAACGTGCCAGCCAAGAACGAGAAGCCCAGAAACCTGCGCCTGCTCTGGGCCCGCCTCGGAGCTGTGGGCAGGCATTGAGGGCCCCAGGGCCAGGACCCTTGCACCTGGGTGTGTCCCTAGTCCCCCACTCCTCCCCCCAAAACCTGCCTGGCCTCAGCCGGACCTCTGACTCTTCACTCTCCACTACTGCTCCTCTCGGTGACTCTAAGGTTGCCATCAACTCAGCAGCTGGCACTGCACTGCTTGCCACCAAGGAGGGAGAGGGACACCCTGTCCCCTCACCACTGAAGACAGGGGGGCAGGGGAGGTGGTTTCCTTCCTTTCCTTCTGCCTCCTGGGGGGCTCCCCCAACACTAGCCGCTTTCCCCAATTTGTTTTTGTGGAGGCCGAAACTTGGCCACTGTGGCAAGATACTCGATATGGCGCCCAACACGAGGCCCTTTGGCCTTAACTCCAAGCCTGGCCCCGGAGTCCGGGCCACGTTCCCGAGCCCTGTGGGGGATTACCTTCATCTGCTTGGACTGCATTTCTAATTTATCCTTCATTGGTTTGAAAGGCCTTTGAACCATTCCAGATTTCTGAGCTTTGTGAAGATGAGCTACAGGGCGAGAGGGTGGAGGTCCTGAGCAGTACGAATCCTGCTTTAGTGTGTCTGGAAAATCAGAAATCCGACCTAAACGGGAACACAAATGGGAGTTCAGAGCGACCCCGAACGGTTTCTCAAGCAAGCCCAGGCTGTGGGGGCCGACTCCTTGGGAGCAGGAGGCAAAGAGGGGCCCCTGAGCCAATGAGAAGGACTCTGCTGGGGGGGCCCGAGGGTGGGGGGGCTGCCAATCACACAACTCCAGTCAAGGGGAAGGAGAGCTTGTGAACAACGGCGAGGACCGTGCCTGATCCCCCTCCCCACCCCCTACCTCCCAACTCACTGATGTCATCACCAAGGCCGTCCCCTTCTGAGCCGGGTGTTTTGGACTGTCGGCCTTCTTGCAGATCCTTTGGTGTTAGGATGACGTCCTCAACATCTTTTTCCTATCCAAAAGAGAAACGTTTCCCATCTCTCCCTAGGTTGTTCCCTGGTAACCCCCCATGCTAGTAAGCGCTTCCTGGCCTGGGAGATGAAGTCCTAAGTTTCATCAGAAAACCAAGGGCCCTGACCTGGGAAAAGACAAACCATCCCTACCGGACAGTGAGTAGCGCTCGATAGCAGCTGAGTGGAATCCAAGAGCGCCGTTCAAAGTGACAGAGAGCTCAGGATCGCGGCACCCCGGGAACCCTCCGCGCCACCGAGAGAAGGAGCCGGGATGGGCCGGGCCCCTTCTCCCCACGAGCCTGGTGTGAGGGACGCCCTACGAGCAGCCCCTGCCGCTCTCCCCAACTTGCACACCAAAGCTCCGTGCTTGACGAGTACCTCGGCCCCTCAGGCTTCCCTCCCTCATTCACTCCTGACCCTTGGAGTGTGGCCAGCCTGGATCAGACACAGCAATGCCTTAGGACCAAAATCCCCCCAGAAGACAAGAAGTGGGGGTTGACCTGCAGAAAGTGAGTCTTGCCCACACACCGTGCTGACCCCTGGGCTCTGAGCTATTATTCAAAAGCTGCTCTCATGACCTTTGGTCAGGAGGTGAACTAATAATGGGGGAGGTCTGGGACAGCTGGGCAGGAGAGGGACAACACATTTCCATGGGAACATGTTGAAGTCACACTACCTGAGGACGGGCCAGGGGACACCAGATCTCAGGTTTCATTGATTCCCGGGAAGTCCCGGGTGAGGATATTCCCTCTCCCAATGCCCATCACCTTCCCTGCAGCGCCCCAGTCCTAAAGCATCCCTGGGGGCGATGGGCAGGGAAAGGGCCCAAGGCCAACTTCACCCCTCTGTACTTCAGGCCACAGAAATGGCTCGAAGGAGAACCAGAGGGAGAACAAAGTGGGCACCTACCAAAATTCTGCTCTTGAGGTCCTGGCCGGCATCGGGCTGTGACTTGTCCTTACAGGCCAGAGGGCTGGCTGCCAGCCCCGGGAGAGCAGGCAAGCCCAAGTAGCCTGAGGAGTCCGGCAGAGCCAAGGAGCGCCAGGCAGCTTCGGGGCTCTGCAGGCCGGCAGTGTGCAAAAGGGGCGTCAGGCGGAGGCTGGGCAGGCTCTCCAGCATGGAGTCTCTGCGGACCAGCTCCGGGGAGCCCAGGGAGGAGGCGTCCGTGTCCAGGATCGTGTCCCGGAAATGCTCCACAGTCTCCAGGGCATCCGTGTCAACCTGTGACCCGTTCTCGGTGCTGCCGTCCCAAGGAGAGCCCTGGGCGGACTCTTGGCTCGGCTCCCCGGAAAACCTGCCTCCATCTGGAGGGGGCGAGTCCCGGCTTTTCACCTGCCCCGGGACGTTCGAAGCGGCCACTCGCTCTTCAAAGTAGCAGCTCTCAGGAGTCAAGGGCTCGGCATAGTCCGGGTCTCCCCTCGGGCTGCTCGGGAAAGAGTCCGGGGTCTGGTCAAACTGGAATTGGCGTCTGCCCCATCCTGGAGAAGAATGACTTTTCGCATCGTCAGCTGAGTCCCATAACTGACAGACACTGCCGCATTCTGGCCTTGGCGAGGCAGGAGAGCCCGAGTCCGTGGCCGACCGGCTCCGAGTGCTCCATGAGAGCCGCCCGTGAGGTCTCTGGGAGGGACTTGTCAGCGCAGCACGCTCTAACGATCCCGGCAGGTGCAGCTGCTTCCCGCCGTCGGCGTCTCTGTCTACAGAGGATATGGACTTGATCAGGCGATGGAGCTTCTCCAGAATGTGCCTCACTTGGGTCATCAGGTCTCCTTTGTGCAGCTGATCCCCCTCCATCGGCTTCTGCTGAATCTGCAGTTGGACAAAGGGAGGTGTTACTAAGCAGTGGGACCCAGGAGGGCTCGGCTCCCACGAACACTGGCGAGGGCCCTTCTACTTCCAACCCTCCTGGGACCGGAGCCCTAGTCCCAGCCCTCTTGACCAGCTTCTTTAGGAGAGGAGACCGGAGTGAGAAAGCCTTCAGAAGGAGGGGCGGCTTCCTTGGGCCCCAAGAGGCCACCAGGTTGGGGCTCGGCTGCGTGCCCACCCCAGATCTGGCTGCAAGGAAATCTATGAGTTCCAAGGAGGCTCCCAGAGGCGGGAAGGGCTTCGGAGAGGGACCGGGCAGGCCAAGAAAAGTGGCCGGCGCGGCCTTCCCCACGAGGACAGAGCAAGGAGGAGGGAAAGGACAGGTGCAGACAGAGCAAGAGAAGAAGGCTGGGCGGGGGTTGCCTGCAGGAGGAAAACGTTCTCTTCTGACTCATTCCCCTCTAATGGCAAAGGTTTCTTGCTTTGTGCTTCCTTGGCTGAACTTCTCATTTTCCCTAAAACTAACCGTTCCTTTGGCCTCTTTGTGCTAGTTTATCCAGTCTGTTGACAGGAATTGTTTCCTTCGTTTCACTGCGGTTCTGCCCTGGGCCCACCCCACCCCCACCCCCCGTGGTGACGGTTCCTAGGACTTCCCCTGACGTGACTCTGGCTCACGATCAGAAGGTCCATCCGCTGTGTGTCCCCCTGCCTGATGCTCGTCTTAGCTGTTCTGCTCTTTAATTGGGGTGGGGAGGGGTTCTCACGAGCGGTCGGATTCCCCAGGTCTGGCCCATCCTGCCCCGACGCCGAGCTCCCACCTGCGGCCTGCGCCCCGAGCCACCCCACCCAGACCGTCACCCTGTACCCCTTAACTCGGCAGCTCTGTATTCTCACTACTCAGGCACCCCCAACTGGTCACCTCCAGCCTGCCCTCATTCATCTGCCGGATCATGGAACCCTACTTCTGATAGTGACCCAGAATTCACCTGGACAAAACCCACAAAGAATCACAGCGGATCGAGCAGGTTCTGGGTAGAGAAAGCTCCGAGTCTGGAGTCAGGAAGACCAGAATTCAAATCTGGCCTCAGACACTCACAGCCTGTGTGGCCCTGGGCCCCGGCCTTTCCTGCCTCAGTTCCCTCAACTGTCAAATGCTGGGAGTCACAATGGCCCCTACCTCGCAGGGCTGCTGTGATGCCTGAATGAGGCATTTGTGAAATACTCAGCCCGGGGCTGGCACACACCAGGCATCGAGCAGAGCCTGCTCTGCCCTGCCCCCCACCCCGGGCTGGCTGAGGAAGGGCCCCATAGGCCTTGCCTAAGGTACCTTCAGCGCTCCTAAAAGCTGGCTGCCGTGCTCTTTACTCTGCGGCATCCTCTTTTTCATAAAGAGGAGCTCGGACTCCAGCTGTTTCTGACAGACCGTCAAGACCGAGATCACACTTTCCCTCCTCTGGATACCTGCCTCCTTGCTGATCGCCAGGCCCTTGGGGGCGAAGGCCGCCTCCTCTAGACTCTAAAATAAACATGAAAACGGACACTGTGGGGGGGAGGGAACTCTCCCGCATCAGGGCTCCGGACACAAGAGGAGCTGGGCCAGGACACGGCCCTCAGGGTGAGTCAGCCGGGCAGAAGTTCTAGGCTTTGGCCACATACTCTGGGTGCGGGACCCACACGTCCTTTCCCGGGGTTTTGCTCCCGGGGCTGCTCCACTCCTCCCCCTCCCAAAATGCAGCCGGCTACTCCTGGACTCAGCCAGAGGGCGCAGACTAAGCAACCGCCACGTGTCCGGAGTAACCGAATCACGGGAAACAGCGATCTGTCTCCCAGCAGGGAGAGCCGGCCTTACGGCCAAGTGTTTTATGCCCCCAGTTCCTAAGCGGGGAAGGGGGGACTTTGCAAAAGAAAAGCTTATGGGAGAAGGGAGAGCGTGTATGTCCCAGGTTCAGGCTACACCTGCATTGTCCGAGAACTCCCCTCCTAGCCAGTCAGAGCACGGACGTGGGCCCTGGTGCGGAGCTGGTGACTGAACGGCTCTGGCCCCAGCCGCCTTTTACACTCACAGCTGAAAAGCTACTTCTCAGAAAAAATTAGCAATTTTCAACACGTTTCTTTTTTAGAGAAAATACTTTTAAAAATTGAAAGAACAAAAGCTTCTGGCTAAGAAACTGGCTGAGAGCGTGAGCAAAGGCAAACGCTGCTTCCAAGTGTGCAGCAGATCCGGCTGGACATGCGCCGCCTTGTGCTGAGCTAAAGCTGAAGGCCCCCGCCCCACTCACTGCTATGGGGGGAAGCTGAGGGGTCAGGGAGGAGGGGGTGAACCAGGAGAGCACCAACCACAGGCTCTGGCAGGACCTCTCAGGCCCTGCTTCAAGTAAAGACGACTGCCCGGCCCTAAAGCAGGGCCCTGAAGGGGCCCCATGGCCCCTGCCCCCAGCCCACCTGACCCAAAGGAAGCCCAGAGCAGGCCTGGCCTGAAGCTACATCCCTGATCCTCTGAGCCTCAGGGGGCTCCCCGCCCTGAAAGCCCCGGCCTTTTCCCAGTGCACAGAGAAAGAGAAGGCAGGAAAGCATGAGAGAAGCAGCAATGGCAGGAAGAAAGAGTGGCTAGAGCCCTGAGGGCAGGCCTGGCCCGCCTTTCACCTCAGGCAAGCCAAGAACTGTGGAAACAGGAAAAAAGGCTCCCTGAGAAGAGATCTCAAAGCCCTGCGCCTCACGCCCCCTTTCTGGGTACACTCTTTCTTCTCAAACCCTGCATACCCAGCCATCACCACACTGCCCCTGGGTAGCAGCAGCCAGTTGCCACGGCCTGGCTGCCTGACCATGCGCTTCCTCTGTGCCGGCTCCTTGAGCGACCTGATTGCTCCAATGCGCCTCCTGAGCGGGAGCTCCGGACAGGAGCCGCCTGGGGGCCCGCCCTCCGTGTGTGCCAAGAGCATCTGCTCCCTTCAGGTGCTTCTGGATCTGTACTTGACATTGGGGCCCGCAGGCCTGGTGCTGATCAAGTGCCACCTGGTAGGTGACCAGCTTCCGGCTGAGGGCCTGAAGCTTCAGGTTCAGGCCGACACACTGAGTTCGAAGCATCTGCAGCTCGGGAGGCTCCCCGGAGCCCCACGCCCTCTTGCCCTCCAGGTCCCTCTTCAGGTGCGAGCAGGCCGACGCCAGGGCGCGCAGCTCGGCCAAGAAGGCGCCCCTCTCCTCGATCAGAGTGTCGGCCTCGGCTTCCTTCTCGAGGAAGGCAGCCTGCCAGTGCCGGGCCTGCGAGGCCACCCTCTTGGCCTCTGCCTCCTTCAGAGACAGCTGGTGGCTCAGCAGGCCCAGCCGCTCAGTGGAAGCTGCACGGACGCTCTGCAGGTCCCGCTCGAGGGCTTCCACCCGCAGCTGGCACTGGTTCTCCTTCTCCCGCAGGGCGTCCTGCAGCTGCTCCACGCGAGGGTCCGGCTCCCTCGCTCCCTCGTCGAGCGCAGTGGCCCGAAAGGAGAAGAGGCCCTTCTGGAGCTCTCGCTGCAGATTCTCAGGCTGTGAGCTGTCTGAGTCGCCCTGGCTGTCGCTGACTTCATGAACCACAGGCCCCAGGAGGGAGAGCTCCTGCTGCAGCTTCTCAATGACTTCGTGCAGCTGCTCAGCCTCTTCCAGCTTCTCCTTTCGTAATCGTTCTTGGTTCTCACGCAAATTTTCAATGACAGCTTTTAGCTCCTCTATTTCAGAGCTTCTATCGTCCATCACCTGAGTGAGAAGCAAATGGCAGAGGCCAGTTACGGACAGGAAGGGGCAGGACTCCTTCCTCTAGGATCATGGGTTTCTAAGCAACTCGAAAGAGCTGTTCAGTTCCATGAGAGTCTGAGGAAAAAGAGCGTAAGAAGGAGGAGGTGGAAGCTGCGAGAAAGGCCAATAGAGAGTAAAGAGGAGGTGGAGGCCAAGAAAGGCCAAGAGAGACCAAGAAGGAGGCTCTAAGAAAGGCCAAGAGAGAGTAAGGAGGAGGTGGAGGCCAAGAAAGAGTAAGGAGGACGTGGAGGCCAAGAAAGCCAAGAGAGACCAAGAAGGAGGAGGTGAAGGCTACGAGAAAGGCCAAAAGAAAGTAATGAGAAGGTAGAGGCCAAGAAAGGCCAAAAAAAGAGCAAGGAGAAGGAGGCAGAGGCTGCAAGAAAGGCCAAGAGAGAGTAAGGAGGAGAGGTGGAGGCTGCAAGAAAGGCCAAGAGAGAGTAAGGAGGAGAGGTGGAGGCTGCAAGAAAGGCCAAGAGAGAGTAAGGAAGAAAGGTGGAGGCTGCAAGAAAGGTCAAGAAAGAGTAAGAAAGAGGAGGAGGAAGGAGGCTCAGGGTCCTCCAGAGGCACGCTGTCTGTGGTAAGGAGGCAAGACTGGGAGCAAGGAGAAGGTGAGGGGCAGCGGAAGGATGAGAAGACAGTGAGAGAGCAAGGGGAAAGACACATACACGATCCCTCCAACCTCACAGAAAGGGGGCCAATGGAAATTTTGATGGGTCACTTCTGGCTCTGCAGAGTCAGAAAGGGGACAAAGAGGAGGTGCTCAGAGGCATTCTGAGCCCCATGTGGCCAGGACGGGGCTCCTTGTCCTCACCGAGAAGTGAGAAGCAGAAATGGCACCCAGGGACCAAGAGAGGGGGTCTAGACTGGAAGGGGTTTCGGGTGGTCTGACCACACGCCATCAGGTCCTGTTAAGAGAACCTTTGTGATGAAATGATCCCGGCTGGGGTGGCCAGAGCAGGTAGGCAATACTGCCAAAGCCCACTGCAAGCGATAAAGGCCTCGAAAGGAGTGATTACAAGACATTAGTGAATGTGGAATTGCAGCAGGAAGGATGCAAGTCTCCTGGGGGGGGGGGGGGGGGGGCGCGCCGGGCAGGGTAAGGGATCCTCCCTCTTCCCATCTGCCACCCCAGATCCACATGGGCTTGGAGGAGGCAGGGACGGCAGTGACCACAGGCCAAGCCACGGGGCTTGCTCAGAGGATTCCACGGGCCAGAAGACCAAGGTGCCCCATCTCTGCAGCCTCGCTGCCCGGGGCCCCCAATCCCAGGAGCCCCGCTGGGCCGGCAGAAGCAGCCGCTCTCAGGGAGAAGACTGCAGACTGGAAAGGAGCAGGACGAAAAAGGGCATCACCTTGAGCTCCACGGTATGCTCTACCTCGTGCTGCCTTCCCTTAATCTGCTCATTCAAAGAGACAATCTCCTGTTCTCTGTTTTGTAGAAACGCCTGTGAAAAGCAAAGACAGAACCGTTGGGGCATCTTAAACAGCAAACTTTAGGGGAGGGTCGAGACATGACGGACTCTCCAGGGGCTCCTGGCAGCGCCCGTGCGAAGAGTCCTAAGGTACTTTAGCACCAGGCCAACAAAATGGTGACTCTGGCACTGGGGTGGACCTGGACCATCTGGTGGTCTGCATAAGGAACATCTCGTCACGGATGCTGGGAAGGCCACACGGCCCTTGGGGCACACTCACATCGGCTCTCCGATCTGCCTGGGACCCTTCCTCAATCAAGGCCTGGGAAGAGTTTCTCTCAAGAAGTTCTGACTTAGCGCAAGACTAAGGCCTGGTGCTGACACCTCCTGGGTGCCCTCTACCCACTCTGAGCAGCCGCCCATCGCTTCACTTCTCACACGCTTGCAGTTCCCAGCTTGCTTTGGGGTATTTGACTGTAAGTCCTTGAAGGCAAGGACTGAATTTGTATCCCCAGAGCTTAGCACAGTGCCTGGAACCCAGGACCCAGTAAGTACTGAAGAAATGCCGACTGGTGACTGCAGTATGTTTCAGGCCAACGTGCTATTTTAAAGGCAATTATTACACACTTTAATAAATTCTTCGCCTTGATGAAACGAATTCAGATTTGTCACTGAAATAGATCATTTCCCCCAACAGATCTATTCTTCCTTAGAATCACAAAGACGACTGTAAAATACCCTTCTACAAAGACACTTCCGGTAAAAACAGTCCAGACTTCTGAAGCCCCCAAGTTTCGGTCCGTTCTGTATATTAGAGACATGAAAATAGCAGCAAAGAAGTGACATGACCCATGAAGCGATACTCACTCAAAGGGGCTCATCATCCCAACCATGGGCTTAGAAAGAAAATCAAGGACCACGTGTGCTTTGGAAATGTTTTAGAAGCCTACTGCAGCCTGCTCTAACTACTAATTACTAACTCCCACGCCCCAATCCTCCTCCCCAACACATATACTTACTCCTTTAAACACAAAACATCTCAGGAAATTAATTCTCTCTAATTCATGGTCTTAATTTTTTTTTCAATAATAGCTTTTTTTTATTTTCCAAATCCATGCAAAGATAGTCTTCCACATTCACTCTTGCAAAACCTTGTGTTCCAAATTTTTCTCCGTCCCTTCCCCTCACCCCCTCCTTCCCTTCCCTAGACTGCAAGTAATCTAATATAGGTTAAACATGTGCAATTGTTCTATACATATTTCCACATTTATCATACTACACAAGAAAAAAAAGATCAAAAAGGAAAAAAAAATGAGAGGGAAAAAAAAGCAAGCAAACAACAACCAAAAAGGGAAAATAATCTATTGTGATCTCCACTTGGTCCCCACAGTCCCTTCTCTGGGTGCAGTTGGCTCCCTCCATCCCAAGTCTATTGGAATTAGCCTGAATCAGCTCAAGGTTGAAAAGAGCCACTGGACTCAAGTCTCAAGTACAACTAAAAGCTCACAGGAGAACACTGAAATTAGTGGATCCAATTCATGTTATTGATCTTAACCACTGACCTAGATTCTGATTATGGAAAAGATAACAATAGAAACATAATTGTATCATTTCCAAAATGGCACTTCCTCCAGTACAAGAAACTCAAATTACTCGGTTTCTCGATGTTTGGAGGCTAAGAGCTGAATCCAAAAGGAGATTTGTTTTTCAGGGTTTGAGTTAAGGATCATTTGTGAATGATTTCACCTGTATCAGATTCATCCAAAAGAATACGCAGAAAGATATGACAGTCCAGAAGGTGGCCTTCAGGGCCTCTTCTGTAAATGAAGGGGTAGGAAGAGACAAGCTAGACCAGCGCCAGAGAACTGGTGGACAGACGGCGGAAACCAAGGCCCAGGTACCGTTTCCTCATCCAAGCAGAAGAGAGAACAAAAGGAGCTAACAGGGAATGACAACACGAAGATAAAGGAACCAGTTCCTGACCTAAATGAGCTACATGGGGCACCGTGGAACAAGGATGCCGGTTGGCCGATTAAGTACCTACTGTGCGTCAGGGGCTGGGCTAAGGGCGAGGAAGACAAAAAGAGGCAAAAGATGGTCCCTGCCCTTAAGCTCCTGCTGGAAAGGGGAAGACTATGCCCAAGCAAGCTCTCCACAGGATAAACAGGAAGTCATCAACAGACGGAAGGCAACGTCAGCGGGATTTAGCAGAGGGAGAACATTCCAAGAAAGGGGGACGCCCAAAGACAATGGCCAGAGTAGAGAGATAAGAGGGTCTTGTTGCCGGAACATCCAGGAGGCTGAGAGTCCTGGATCCAAGAGAATCCTTAAGGAGATTGAAAAGGGAGGAAGGGGCAGGAGATGAAGGGTAAATACCAGGTAGAGGACGGACAAAGGGGAGTGTGCCAGGGAGTGAATGAGGCAGGTGTGGAAGGGCTGCCTGGCAGCAGCAAGGGCCCAGTGAAGGCTGGACTGCAAACTACCACCAGGTGAAATCTCTGGAAGGCAGTGAGGGGCAAGAGCACCGACAGGACAGGACAGGACAGGACACCAGCATTTTCCTGATTTTCAAAAGAGGGAAGACGATGGGGCAGCCAGTTGGCTCTACTTCCTGCAAAATTAAGGGTTCGCTATAGAATGATGTCTACGAGCTTCCCAAAGGCAGAGGCCACTTTTGTGTTGTCTTTGGCCTCTGGCAGGGGTTTAGCGTCAGACAGAGAACAAGTCCTTAATCAGGGTTTGTCGAATGATTACTGGCAGTCCTGGGGCCCATCTTTCAGGAAAGTGCCTGGCCAAGTTTGCCATGTTGGCTTGGGGGCCAAGATGAAGATGCCGAGAGCTAAACCAGAGCACAATTCGGCAGATGTGGAGTCAGTACACTGGCCAGAGCAGCAACAGCTGCTGCTTTGCTCTCAAACCAAAAAGGCGTTCTCTCTCCTCAGTCTACCCCAACCTAAGAGCTCTTCCCTGGAGATGCTCAGTGTGCTCCTGTCAGCACTCTCCCCCTCCACCCCAGCTTTCCCCCATCTTGCCTCAGGGCCTCCATCTCAAGCCCATAGCTTAACACTTGCTTTCCAATCTCACTGTCCAACAGGATCCCCTCCAAGAACAGCCTCCATATCATAGTTACAACATTTGATGACCTCTCAGTTCTTAGCCATTAGCATTTGACACTAGTGACTCCGTCCCTTCCCTGGGCTCTCTCCTGGTACCAAACAGACCACTACTCCTCGGACTCCTGGAGATTTCTAGGTGGTGCCGAGGGCAGAGTGCTATACTTGCAGTCAGAACGACCCAAGTTCCAAGCCCATTCCAGACATTATCTCCTGGCTTCCGGGTCATTTCTCTATGAGTCATCACCTGAGGATCCCACGTGCTCACGTATTTATCAGGCTTTGTCAACACTGTGGTCGCTGTCCTTGGTTGGGTCCTGCCTTCTCCATCTGTTCTCTCATTAGCTCCCATGAATCCCTAAGTTCTGGGCCCATAACTCTTCCCTAACTCAGGAACCCCCTTCTTGTTTTCTTCTTGTGGGAAGCCTGGGAGCAGCTCAAGTGCTGAACATTCCACAGAGGCCTTGGTCTTTGCCCCCCCCCCCCCCCCATCCTCCATCCCACAAACACATCTGCCCCTCCCCCAGATCTCCCAATTCTGACAGTTCAGAGTCCAGTTTTACTCCGCCTTCTCCCTCCCAAGCCTTCTCTACCTTCAGGCACCCACCAGGGCCCTCACCACGACTCTTCCAGGAGCCACTCTCCATCTATAAAGGGGGGGGTCAGACATGAAAATCCACAAGAATCTCCCTGGGTCTGGCATGGACAATGGGAAGTGAATGAGAAAGGTTTAAGACAATTCCAGAGTATTCAGGAGGGAAAATGCTATCATCTATTTCCAAGAAAGGACCAGTGGTCTGAAGGCAAACTGATGAAGGCCAGGTTTCTTATTTGGGGAGGAGCTCTGGTTACTCTCTCAAAGCATGACAAAAATGAGAATGTTTTGCATGACTGTGCGTGCGTGACCTACATCAAATTGTTGGCTGTAATGGGGAGAGGGATATGGGGGGACGAAGGGAGGCAGACAATCGGGACTTAAAATATAAATGCTAAAATCCGCTTTTGCATCTAACTGAAAAAATAAAACAAAACACAAAATAGCTTTTAGAAAGAGTTGTGCACGTAGCAGTGGCCACTAATGCCTCCTGAGAGACATCAAGACTGAAGCATGGTGAAGAACTAGGGAGGGGACAGACGCCACCTGGAACCAGATTCAGTTCCAGGAGCCACCTTTTAGCAAAGACGCTGGAATGTCCAAAGAAAGGTCATAGTGAAAGCCCTCCAGTTCACGTCATCTGGGGACTGGTTGGAAGAATAGGAGATGCTTAGAAGAGTAAATCCCATAAACTTGGGAATTTGGGAAGGAACTGAGAACTGTCTTTAAGGATCTGCAGGATGATCACATGGAAGATGCAACAGGATCCACCCAAGAATAAAAGGCAGAAGCTACAAAGACACAAATGCAGGACAGGTGGAGGATGAGCATTCGAACTATGATCCTTCCTCCCTGTATGCTCCATTCTCAAAGCCAGAAGCAGAATCAGAGAGACTATGGGTGAGCTCTCCTTGGAGCAAAAGCAGAAGCCGACAGAACCTCGGCAGGAATGGATGAAGACAGCCAAAAGTAGAGGCTCCTGTGGCAGGGCGGATTTCGCCAAGTATTCCAAGGCCCATCCCAAGGGGAGTAGACTGGACAAGAGGGCCAGATGGTACAAACCATGCCCAAAGGGCGATCAAACTGTGTATTCCCAGAAGTGTCCCTACTGGGCCTGTGTCCCAAAGAGATCTTTAAAAAATGATGAGAAAAGGACCCACATGTGCAATATGTTTGTGGCAGCCCTTTTTATAGTGGCAAAGAACTGGAAACTGAGTGGATGCCCATCAGCGGGGGGATGGCTGACTAAGTTATGGCACATGGAAGTTATGGAATATTATTCTGAAAGAAACCAACAGCAAGATGATTTCAGAGAGGCCTGGAGAGACTGACAGGAACCGATGCTAAGGGAAGTGAGCCAAACCAGGAGATCACTGAACTAGGCAAGATTATGTGATGATCAACTCTGATGGACAGGGCTCTCTTCAACCATGAGGTAATTCAGGCCAGTTCCAATAGACTTGGGAAGGAGAGAGCCATCTACCTCCAGAGAGAGACTGCGGGAACTGAGTGTGGATCCCAACATAAGTATCGTCACCTTTTTTGTTGTTTCATTGCTTGTTTTTTTTTCCTCATTCTTTCCCCTTTTTGATGTGATTTTCCTTGGGCAGCAAGATAAATGTGGAAATGTTTCCAAGAACTGCACATGTTTAACTCATATTGAATAATTTGCTGTTCATGAGAGGGAGAAAAATATGGAACACAAGGTTTTGCAAGGGTAAAGGTTGAAAACTATCTTGGCATATATTCTGAAAAATAAAAAGCTATCAGTATTTTTTTTACTCTTCAAGAGAGGAAGCAGTGCACTCCCCACCAGAGGCTTGGGAGGAAGATTCTTGCTCTAGGTGGAGTCTAATTAGACAGCTGCTCAGGTTCCTGAACTCTGAGCCTCTGAGAGTCTCAAATGCTCCGGAGGCAGCGGCTAAAAACATAGTCCAAAAAGAGTATTCTACCCTAAGCAGGCTCTCACTTCCTGGATCCCCACACACGCTGACTACCAATGGCCCTCAAGACAACAATACGAAGGCAGGATGGCAGGCCCAAGAGCATGTGTGCCTGAAGAAGCTTCCGACAGCTGCCCTCCCTCCCCAGGCAACATCTGTCCCCCAGGGGCTGTGATGGTTCTCTCCCTGCCACATGCCCAACTTGGCACATGCTCACACTGTCACTCTCGCACATCTGCCCAGACCCGGATGTCTAGGGCCACATTCTCAGGCAGCAGTTAACCGGTTCATCAAATCCACACTATATAAAGCTGACAAAGCACCGAACTTGGAACACCCCAGGGAGATCGGCACGGTCTAGGAAGAGGCCTGATCACAGACTCCCCCAGAGATGTCAAAGCCAATGTGCCCTAGGGGCCACGCCATGCCTACCACCCACCCCTGAAGGGCCCCGGCCAACACAAACCAGGGCACAGGGCAAAGCCCGGCCAAGCCAAGGTCTGGTACAAAGGGCCTGCCTTAGGTTACCTTTAAGTTGGTATTTTCTGCAGAAAGCTCTTGGATGCTGGCATTGAACTGGCTGTTCTGCAGAGCTAATTCTAAGTTTAGCTGAAGGATTTCATTATTTTTACTTGTCAACTTGTCCTTAAGTTGTTCTAGTTCTTCCTCCAAGCTCAGAACCTAGAACAGAAGCAAAGCATAGCACTTATGTCAGAAAACTGTACTTGGATGAGTCACTAAGAGAAGGCTCATTATTCTGTTAATGGCTTATTGGAGGAACACAGAAACACCATCAATGCCCTGCAGACAAAGATTTCAACTAAAGAAAGTCATCGGGACTCTTTTGACCAGAATGCTGCCCCCGCCAGTCTCCCATCCTGGCCCCTCTCATCCCCCCTCTACCCATCCCAGCACACAGGCCTCCTCTCATCTCTACAGCCCTACCCTTGTCCCAAATAGTGTCAGCACTTTTGTGTGTTATACATCACAAGGTCTGCCACACCTAACAATGAGAACAATTCTGCAATCTGACTCCTTAAGAACATCCCAGGAGCCATTATAAGGAATTTTCCAGAGTTACGCCCAATCTTTCTTTTTTCAGTTTTTCTATTTGATTTTCTTTTTCCCAGTTCCATGTAAAACAATTTTAAACATTTGCTTTTAAAACTTTTAAGTTCTAGATTCTTTCCCTTCCTCCCTCTCCAGTCCCCAGACCTCACATTAAGAAAGCACATGTGAAATGATGCAAAATAATTTCCATAAACATCATGTTGAGAAAGAAAACATAGACCCACCCCCTGCAAAAATAATACAGTAAAAAAAATTATGCCTCCATCTTTATTCAGACACAATCAGCTCTTTGTCTGGATGTGGACTGCATTTTTCATCATCAAGTCCTTTGGCGCAGTCTTAGATCACTGTACCACTGAGAATAGCAAAGCCACTCACAGCTGATCACCTGCCGACATTGCCATTACTTTGCACACGGGACATTTGACTTTGCTTGTAAAGGACTTTCCAGGTTTTTATGAGAGCATCCTGCTCTTTGTTTCCCATAAAACAACATATTGCATCACCATCACACCCCACAACTCAGGCCCTTGGTGGGCATCCCCTCAATTTCCAATTCTTTGCCCTGAGAAGAGTGCTGCTACAAATGGTTTTGTGCATGTGGGTCCTTTCCTTTTTTTTTTTTTTTTTTTTTTTTTATCTTTTGGATATAGGCCTAGTAGTGGTACTGTTAGGTCAACTGCTAGGTTGATAGCCCCTGGGGCACAGTTCCAAACTGCTCAGCAGAATGGCTTAACTGGGAACACCCAATCATCAATGAGGCTAGGAAAGCAGGAGGCCT
Organism: Dasyurus viverrinus; assembly: GCA_020854095.1. Classification (NCBI taxonomy): domain Eukaryota; kingdom Metazoa; phylum Chordata; class Mammalia; order Dasyuromorphia; family Dasyuridae; genus Dasyurus; species Dasyurus viverrinus. Next base: position 1,927,643 of record CM037000.1, on the reverse strand, counting down.
CAGGTGATCAAGTGGGGTGAGGGATGCCGGGGGCCACCTGCCTGGGCTTACCTCCTTCTCTTTCAACAGCAGAGCTGCCTGTTCCGCCTCCAACGGCTCCTTAAGATCATCCCCATTTGGGCTTCCTTGGGCAGGTGTCAAATGTTTCGCTTCATCTAATTTTGACTGTAATGAGGAAATCTGGATCAGGTTGTTCATCTGCTGCTCCTGCAAGGCCTCTCTGTCCTGACAAAGAAGGAGGCAGGTGGGGGCGGGGTCACAAAAATCATCCAAGACAGCTGAGTGATTCATCTGGATCCCCAGCGAAAAAGCACAATGAGGATCAACCAGTCACTCCCTTCCTACCAGCATCAAATCTGGGGCGGGGGCGGGGGCTGGGGCGGGGGCGGGGGCTGGGGGGGGGGGGCGGGGGCTGGGGGGGGGGGGCGGGCGCGCTGGAGAAAAAATGTCCCAAGTCCATCATTCGAACAGGTCAGGCAAGGGAGTATCACCAATAATGGAGGTCAAAGCCCCCCAAACAGAAATTATGTTGGGAAGAATTCTGTTAAGATTTGCTGGGAAAACAGAAAAGGATATTTTGCAATTGTTCAAAATGGACACGGGAGGCAGAAATTGAGGCAGAAAGAGGCTATAAGAAAGGGTAAAAGTTTTTAACCAAATAAAGAATGGATGGGGGTGGTTATAAATGATAAAGAGATCACTAGGAGCACATGGAATTGAAACTTTTGCACAAACAAAATCAGTGAATCTAGGATAAGAAGGGAAGGAGTACAACAGAGCGAAAAATGTTTTTATCAATTTCACAGATAAGAGTTTGATATGCAAAATATAAACATGTGTATGTATATGTACACACACACACACACACACACACACACACACAAAAGCAATTCCCCAATAGATGAATGGTCAAAAAACAAACAATGTAGAGCAATTTTTTTGTATTTTCAGATTTTTGTAAAAAGGCATGTTATGTATAGGACTGCTTGCCATCTGGAGGAGGGGGTGGAGGGAGGGAGGGGAAAAATCAGAACAGAAGTGAGTGCAAGGGATAATGTTGTAAAAAATTATCTTGGCATGGGTTCTGGCAATAAAAAAGTTATTTAAAAAAAAAAAAGGCATGTTAATTGGTTTTACTGATTATTTCTATTTTTCCTCTTTTCCCCCCTTTAAAAATATGGTTATATGCCATGGCTTTCCAAGAAGGAAGAGAGATAAAGCAGGAAAACTGAGCAATATATAAATAATCAATTCATTAACACTTACTGAGTTCCTACTATGTGCCAGGTGCTGTGCTAAATATTGATACAAAAAAGAGACAAAAAACAGTCCCTGTCCTCAAAAAAGGTCATGATCCAGTGGGGATGGGGGGATTCAACATCAAATAAATATATACAAAACAAGCTTTATACAGGATAAATAGGAAATAAATCCCAGAGGGAAGACCCTGGAATTAAAAGGAGCTGGAAAAGACTACTTATAGAAAGTGGGACTTGAAGGAAGCCAAGAAGATCAGTAAGTAGAGAGCTTCCCGGGCACAGATTATGGCCAGAGAAAATGCTCGGAGCTGAGAGATGGAGAATCTTGTGTGAGGAAGAGCCAAGAGGCCAAGGTCACTGAGTCAAAGAGGATAAAGTGGGGAGGAAGATGTGATAATAAGACTGGACAGGCCTTTGTTTTCGATCTTGGAGGCAACAGAAAACAACTCAGATTATTTAGGGGAGACCTGATCAAAAGCTATCAATATAAAAATTATTTTTTTAAAGTAGCATTTTAGTTTACATGTGTAGGTTTTCTTATTTCAGTCTCCCAACAGTGTGAATATGAGCAGCCACAATTTACAGAAGAGAAAACTGAGGCTCCAAGAGGTCTAGGGACTTGCCTACAGAGACTCCCAAGCCTGGCCTTGAGATGCACTTTCTTCTCTATCACGGGGCCTAACCCTTTACACTCAACTTCACTATATGTACTTTTAAGAAACAATGAATTCTAGAAAATCATTTTTAAAAACCTACATTATGTGAGTATAAAATCATCACATGTATGTGTACGTATACACACACACACACACACACACACACACACACAAAACAATCACTGCCTATAATTTCATCTGTCAAGTGCATGCATAGAGCCACATCATTCCCTGAAAGAGTAAGTGAGATTTATAACTCTAATCAGATGCACGTGTAAGAGGATCAAATTTAATTAGGAAACCAGGACCAATTAAATTGTGAGCACTGATTAATCTAGAAGCAGGAACAAGGCCCCAGATGACAACATAGGATGCTGCTGGAGTCCAAAGTGAGCTCTAGTGTGTCATCAACATGCACTCCATGGGCCGGAATACTCCAACAGGAAAAGGAAAAGGAATTCCATTCTTAATGTTTTTAACAGAAGACTGGCTCCCGACACTGTCACTAATCAACTCAGCTCTAAATGGCAATATGCGACTTTAGTTCTTTAAATCTTCAAAATTTCTAAAAAGAAGAACCTTAGATTTCTTCATTTCTCTATGCCTGAAATTGGAGGTCAACAACTGGCTAGCGGTATAAGAAAAGGCCATCGGCCAACCCTAGAGCACTATGGAAACGGGCTTTAGTAGCAGCCAAGGGCACTTTCTTCTTCCGGGTGAACAGACGTTAACCTCCTTTGGACCTTCTATCAGCTGGAGAGGAAGGAGCTCTAAGGGGCGTGTGCTTACTGAACAGGGCCCATCCTGCGTTAGGCAAGACAAGACATTCTATGAGATCCACTCATTGACCCTTCAATGCTCATTGCTGATCAAAGCTGCCTCAATCCTATTGATCTCAATCAAAAAAGATGAATTTACCTGTTTCAATTCTTTTCCAATTTTCTTTTGTTTCTCCAATTCGTCTTCAAGCCAGTAAACTTTTCTTCGGATAACTTCATTTGTATCCTCCAGGTTTCTGATTTCATCTTTTTGGGCTGCGAGCTCTCTTTCGGTTAGCTCCTTCTTTATGACCAATTCATTCAATTCATCTATTTTTTCTCTTAATTTTCTTTGTAAAGATTCAACCTGAAAACCCAGAAGAGAGAATTTTTTCAAGTTGCAGAAGTGGAAATGTACATTTTAATGTTCACAAACAAGCAGCTGTTGCTGACATAAGAAAAGTTCCTCCTTTACACATAGATGGACTTATCCTAGGAAGAACACGAGCCCTAAATTTCCTTGGAGATATTAATGCTTGAACGGATCAGTCTTTTCATCTCTCATGAGGAAACAGGTTGGTAGGTGACAGTCACAGAGGCAGGGCTGGAGTGCAGATATTCTCACTCTGCATTCAGGGTCCTTTCCCACTCCAATTAGAAGGAAAAGCTCAGCCAAACCCACTTCTCTCCAAGGATGAGAAAACCTCAACTGCCAGAAGACTGTGTTGGTGAGGAACCTGCTAAAACCTCAGAACCGCCTGAACACATAAGGCTTCTCTTTCCCTCTATCAAGAGCCATGTGTGTGTCTCTCCTTATACCTAGAGTTCTTCACCCGGGATCCATGGCTGAGGGTTTGGAAGAGTCCTAGCTGCCTTTCAAACCCTTTACATCTTATTCTGGGCACAGAGGCTTCCCTGGAGGGACTCAGTGCTACAAGAGAGGACAAGGAAGGCCGCCTCTGATAAGAAGACAGAGAGTAGGGACTGAGTATGGCAGCGGGAAGGGAAAGACCGAACTGACCCTTCCAACAGGAAACTTTCCCCAAGTCAAGCCAGTGGCAGGTTTCGCTCCATCAAGTTCCTGAATAAGTTTCTTTCTCTACATGCTTCAATTAAGCCAGGACCCAATAAGAAATCTTTAGAGTTTGGGCATGGGGAGGTGGGGGGTGGGGGTGGGGGGCGAGAAGGGAAGGAAGAGAGGCATCTGTGACAGAAAAGATGGAGTCAATCGATACCCATCTCATTCCCTACAAGGCCAACGCCAAGGCCACACAAAAATGTGGAGTTCAAGGACAAAATCACAGAGAGAAAGCTTGCTTAAGCTTCCATCAGGAATCTAAAGCCTTCCCAATTCACCTGGACAGAACTTTTCCTATTACTTGACTCCCTCCAGTTTCCACTGGGAGGAAACCACCAGCTTTTGATTGCCACAACTCTGCTGCCACCCTATCGTGAACAACAAAGAGAGAAGGATGGCGCTGCTCCCTCCTGCCCGGTGGGGAGCAGTTGGAGTGGTAAGCCTGGCACTGCCCACATGGGGCTCAGACTCCTGCCCGGAGGGGAGCAGTTGGAGTGGTGGGCCTGGCACTGCCCACACAGGACTCGGATGCATTCTGCCAGAGAGAAAAGTGACGAGCATGAGGACATTAGCTAAAGAGGGTGACAGCCGCAAAACCAGGAAGAAAGAAAGCAATCCTGCACACATCAAGCCTAAACAAAAGCAGAAAACCCAACCAGAAAGCAAGCAGGTTAAGGAGTGCGAGTTAACAGGCCAAAGACGTTCTGCCTGAGCAGGAGGATGGGGAACCAAGACATGCTACATGTCCATACCTCAGGAGTCAACTCAAAGCTCTGCCACGGTCAGGTTTGTGGAAAGAAAAAAGAGAGAGGTCACTGAGAGTGCCTGCCCCGGCTGTGAGGCCCGCGTGCCCTCCCTGGCACTGCGGCTCACCTGGTTGTCATGAGGCTCTCCCCAAGGATGGCTCTTGGCTGGCTGCTGCTGCTCCAGCTGCTCCTCAAGCTTCCTGATTTCTTGCTGAAACTCATCTCGCTCGTGTTCTCTTTCAATTGCCTGTTCCTGTCACCGGATGGTAGAGTGTCAGTCCCTTGTGCTCAAAAGGCAGACTTTATCAACCTTGTGTCTACATGGAGAAAATGGGCCCAAGAAGGGGGGAAAGGGCTAACCTCCTTTCTTTAAAATGCCCATTTAGCCTCCGGTTGTACGGTACCGTGTGGACACTGAGGACTAGAAAGTGTGACTCCTGAGAGAGCGCTGGCTCTCAGGCCAATTCAGGTGGGTTACAAATGCCATTATTTGCAAGATTTCTTCTAAAGAAAAAAGGCTACTCAGAAGTTTCCCTGTGTTTACAATCAATATGATTACCCATTCTTTTCTGTTTCAGGAATGGGGCAGGGGATGAAGAGTTCAGACAGGACAAATGTCACCCCAAGGTAAAGGACTAACCCCTGCACTGAGCTTTCTGCCCACCTCACTGATCCGGGGCCACCCAGGAGGCCTTCTGAGCATGGGAGTGTGGCTTATGGTTAGATCTTCTGCATGTATCCCAATTAGATAAGATACAAATACGCAAGGCCGCCAGGCTCCTATCTCAAACTCAAACAACTCCCTATCACTAACCCTCATTCACTAGCCTTTTCCACCTCACTCCCCCAACCTCCCCAAGCCACCGAGGCCTAGGCGGCTGTATCAGCCTCAGGGACGGCCAGGACACAGCAGAGCGGGGTTTGCACCAACGACATTTTGGGACAGAAAGCGCTTACATCCATGAACTGCCGCTGATTCCGTAAGTGTTTATCTAAAGAGACGATCTGCTCTTTGAGGTCCTGGATTTCGGCCGCTTGCTGGACAAGCTTTTGATTGTGTGAAAGCTGCTCTTCCAGCTCTACCTCCAAAGCTCTCATCTGAGAACGGAGGGTTGAGCAATCTTTCTCAGATTGTTGTTTCGTTTCTGATTGTTCCTTTACCAAATGTTCTACTTCCTGAAGTAAACCTGATGAGAAATTAAAATAAGTAAGTAAATGGATAGCTAGGCAGATAAATAAATAAATGATCAAACTAATTTATTTCCAAAGAAACAGCAAAACAGAAAAAGTCCATTCCATATATTCAGGTCCGTCGTCCTAAACCAGTGGTGTGTCCGTGCGTGTGCGTGTGCACACACAGATCCATCACTGGCAGAGACCAATGCAAAAGCACACACAAAGCAGTTTCACTAATGATTATCTCCAAATTTTTGGCTGAACTCTCCTGAATTCAAGGGATTCAAACATTTCCAAGTAAAAGTCATTTTGGAAAACTAGAAAGCATCTGGAAAGGAATAAAGATCCCAAATCAGGCCTAACAGGTCGGTTCCTGGACTCCCCAAAGCCTCGGCCATCTTCTCTTGTAAGTGGAGAGAGGGGGCAGAGGGCAGAGAAGATCTCTTGGTCAATGCAAGGGTCCTTCTTCGGAATCTCAATGGCTTTGGGAGAAGATGGACCTCTGTGGGTTCCTATAGAGCCAATCATTTTCTATTTCCCCTCCAAGACTCTGAGAGAGGCTGCAGATTCAGAAGCCCATCACTCTTCTCTTAGTGAGATGAAAAATATTTGAGGAGCCATGAATCGGCATGAGGGTGAGGGCCAGGTTTTTAGGCCTGCAAACCACAAAATCTGAACGTGCCAAGAGGTCTAGCCTAGGATTCAGAGCCCTGGTTTTGAGCTCTGGCTGTGCCCACTTACAGAAGTGATCGAGAGCAAGTCATTTAGATGCTCTGGGTTTCAGCTGGGGGGCAGATTGAGGGAAATGATGCCCGTCATCCCTCAGTATCATAACACGGCCCCTTAGGACCCAGATAATAGCAGATTAAAAACAAACAAACAACAACCACAACAAGCCCTGCCTCTCTAAGTGGACAGAGATTCTAACCCTCCTGGATGTGTCTGCCCTCCCATCAGACACCAGGATGCATTCGGGTATCTTCAGTGCTGTGGTCTGCCGTGTCTAGTGGGGCTCTGTCTCGTGTGGGGACGACCAATCTGAGGGTCCTGCCCAACTGTGCCCACAAGAGCCTATCTGTCTAACCGTGCCCACGGGAACCTATCCAACCAATTGTGCCTATAAGAGCCTATCTGCCCAACCGTGCTCACAAGAGCCCATCTCCAACGTGGCCCAGAGTCACAACTGCTAATTTCAGCCACCAAAGAATGTGCCACCATTCTGAAAACCTCCAAGAGGGAACTGCGCGCCGACTGGCAAGCACTCTGTCAAGCTTCAAGCACTATAAAAAGCTTGGGAATTATTGTTTCAAAATGTTGAAGGTCATCTGGGTTAAATTAGGAACATTTGCTTCTCTCTTAGCTTGTTCTCTCCCTAGCTCTATTCCTCCTGACCTGGGATTTGCCGATTGCAAATGAATCTCACCAAGAAGCCTCGCATGCTGTTACTGCCCTTTTTCTCACTGCTTTTCAGTAATGACATTATGACAACAATCTGCCCAGCCCGATCCTCCTCCTCCTCCTATACCTTCCCTTTCTCTTCCTCCTCCTCCTCCTCTTCCTCACGGGGCACTAATGCCAGGCCCAGCCTCCAAAGCCAGCGTCTTTGGTTACTGGAGGTTACTTGTTGCGCACAGACTCACAGACACATACAAACCAAACCTTTCAGGATAAAAAAGGAACGAGGAAAAGCACTTGGGATTAAGAGTCAAACCCTCAAACAGCAGCAGAACAAAGCAGGAACACAGTGCCCGGCACACTGAAGCTTCCCAACCTGGCCATGAGGGGCTGGCCCCCCGAATCCGCCTCCTCCCCGGCTCACAAGCGTCCACTCCAAGCAAACGCACGTTGAAACTCCTTGGGCCTAATGTCAAAGTCACCCAACAGCTGCCCCTGCGGGCGCTCGGCCAGGCTTCAGCAGAGGCCGGCCCTGGCTCACTGACTACTGCACCAGACAAGGTCATCCCTGAGCAGGGACACTTCTTTCCAGCCCTGTCATGGCACCCACTTTCCAAAAGGACGGGTGGAGGACTGGGCAAAGTAAAGGGCTACCTGACAGGAAGTCACTGATACTTCCTGAGGGAGCAAGGGGCAGATGTCCTTTCTCCTCCTTGGGGACTCCCTCCCTCCCTTGTCCAGTCCCAAACTCGGGGCCAAGCCTGGGGAGCACGCAGGCCACACGAAGCCACACAAACCTGAATCCTCTGGGGCTACCGTCCCAACAGGAATGCCTAGGATGAAAAGGTACAAAGACTTATAGACTGAAGAGCCAAGCCCAGGGCGGCCACGGCCCGTGGACCGCCAGAGGTCCCTCCTTGGTTTTCACTCATGCTTGTCCCAGAGGGGGACTGCCTGGGGAAGGGGACAGTGTTGCTCCCTTTACTGCACACCCAGTGCCCAGTGCCAAGGAGGGGGTTGACACCTGAGCAGACGGGAGGAGGCAGCCTTCCTGTGACCAGGAATGGAAACACTTCTGCAGCTGATGTCTGGCCCCAGAGGCCCTGCTCTGGGATTCTACAGATATAGCTGCTCTTGACCATAAACAACAAAGGGGAGGGGAGAGGGGGAAGGAACAAGGGACAGAAATCCTCTTCTCCCCTTGCCAATGACTGGGAACAATCACCCAGACTGCCCAGGCTAGGTCAAAGTTTACACGAAATCCAGACAAAAAGATCTCTCCCCTTCCCCCAAAGGGCTTACCAACGAAGGGGCTGGTGCTGTCCCTTGAGGCAGGGGATGGGTGTTTAGAGCCAACCAAGAACCTGGAGCTAGGATGCCAGGGGTGGAGGAGCATGCTGAACGGCTTTTCCCCACTTTCCCCTACCGAGGCTCATAGCCCCAGGCCTGACACGGAGGGACTCGGCCTTTGATCACACTATGAATTTCTCGGAGTAGGAAACATGTAGAACACTTTCCCGCGCTGGCTGTAGAGGAGGACGTCCCTTTCCATGAGCTACCATCTATGTACGTGTGGCTGGGCAGGCAGAAGCCCTCCCAGAGGCACTTGGCCAGTTCTGGAGCCCAGAGAAGAACACGGCCCAGCAGGGAGCCCAGACACAGAAGGAAGGACAGGGGCTCCCACTCAGCACAGATGGACGCCACGAATGGCCCAACAACAGTCACACATTATGCTACTGCCTATGTCTTGGCCGTGACCTGGGTACCCAGCAATCCCCCCAGGGCCAAGATGGAAACCCATCAAGAAAGGCATTCATGGAGGAGTTTTGTGAACAAAGTGCCACAAATGGAGCAAAGGTCTCTTCAGCAAGTGCAGGTACCAGACACTAGGGCTTCGCTCATCTAGAATAATCTGTTCTAAAGAGATTTGTTCTGCAAGAGTGGGAAAAACCATCTTTTTGGGAATCAGAAAAACCTGTTTTGAGTGCCCATGATGAGCCCACAGGAAGCGGGAGTTCCTGCGCATTCTGCTTTTTCTACATCAATCTGCTCTAAGTCACCTCCTCCTCCTCCTTATTCCTTGAATTTATGACTCGGCAATTGTTCTGCCCAAACAGCCAGCCCAAGTGGGGCGCACTCTGGCCCTGCCTACCAGCGGCCTTCTCCTCGGCCTCCACAACCAGTTTCTCCTTCTGCCTCAGCAACAGGCTCTGCTCCTCCTTCAGCCTGGCTTGTTCTTGGATCAGCGCCTGGAACTGGGTCTTCAGGTTCTCCAACTCCACCGCCAGATGATGCTCAGACTTTTCCTTCTGAAGCAGAGACTCCTCCAGGGCAGCCTTCTCAGCTTTGTACCCTTCAGCGAGACCTGCCAGAGCAGAGGAAAAGGAAGTGACCAAGGCTGGACCTGTGCAGATGGCATGGGCAGACAAGCTTGGGACAGGCCGCCCCTCTCTGCAGCTGTGAGCAGCAGAGCAACAGTGTGCGTGTGTGCGGGGGTGTGGACGGAGGGTTCCCCGGCACTCTCGGGCCCCGGGGAGGGAGGCAGCCTCACCCTCAGCTTTATGGAGCTCCAGGGCCAGCTGATTCTTGGCCTTGCTCTCCTGATTTAAACGGTCCATGAGTTCCTGCTGCTGTCTCACCGCCCCGGCAGTCTCCTCATTTTTACGGTTAAATTCTTTCTCAAAGCGAGCATGAAGTTCACGTGTCTCCTCCAGCTATGAAGAAACATTTAATTATTCCCCAATTGACAAATAGGCAAAGGATATGAACAGTTTTCAGATAAAGAAATTAAAGCCATTTATAGTCATATGAAAAACGTTCTGTCACTGTTGATTAGAGAAATGCAAATTAAAACGCCTCAAACCTCTCAGACTGGCTAAGATGACAAAAAAATAATAATGAGATGTTGGAGGGGACATGGGAAAACTTGAGACCCTGATACATATCTGGTAGAGTTGTGAACTGATCCAGCCATTCTGGAGAGCAATCTGGAACTATACCCAAAGAGCTATCAAACTGTGCACACCCCTTGAGCCAGCAGTGTTCCTCCTGGGTTTGTATCCCAAAGAGATACTAAAGAAGGGAAAGGCACCCACATGTGCATGAATGTTTGTGGCAGGTCTCTGTAGTGGCCAGAAATTGGAAAATGAATGGATGCCCATCAATTGGAGAAAGGCTGGGTAAATTGTGGTATATGAATGTTATGGAATATTATCGTTCTGTAAGAAACGACCAACAGGATGATTTCAGAGAGGCCTGGAGAGACTTACACGAACTGATGCTGAGTGAAACGAGCAGGACCAGGAGATCATTAGATACAACAACAATACTATATGATGATCAATTCTGATGGATGTGGCCGTTTCCAGCAATGAGATGAACCAAATCAGTTCCAATAGAGCAGGTGAACTGAACCAGCCGCACCCAGCAAAAGAACTCTAGGAGATGACTAAGAACCACTACATAGAATTGGGAATTCCTCTATTTTTGTCCGCCTGCATTTTGGATTTCCTTCACAGGTTAATTTTTCCTTATTTCTAAGTACGATTTTTCTTGTGCAGCAAAATGACTATATGGATATGTATACATATATGGTATTTAACTTATACTTTAACATATTTAACATGTATTGGTCAACCTGCTATCTAGGGGAGGGGGTGGGAGGAAGTAGGGGAAAAGTTGGAACAGGAAAAGCTGAAAAATTACCCATGCATATGTCTTGTAAATAAAATATAAAATAATAATAAAAAATGAATGTATGCATATAACCAGAAAAAAAGTTTAAATCAGAGGGTCATCATACAGCCCAGTCAGGGACCAAAGCTCCTCCCACTGCACCATTTGCCAGGATGTTTACACCTATTACATCTGGCTCCAAAAGAAACCCGTGTTCCCATGAGCACTCTGGGCACACATCAAAAACATACTGCTCTCTCTTTTGTAACATGGCGACTATGGAAATGGGTTTTGCAAAACATCATACATAGAATGTTATTGATTAATAACAAACTGCTTGCCTTCTTAAGAGTAGGGGGAAGGGCAGGAGAGAGGGAAGGAATTTGGAACTCATCGTTAAAAAATGAATGCTAATTTTTTTTTTTTAATTTAATAGCCTTTTATTTACAGGTTATATGCATGGGTAACTTTTCAGCATTAACAATTGCCAAACCTCTTATTCCAATTTTTCACCTCTTACCCCCCCACCCCCTCCCCCAGATGGCAGGATGACCAGTAGATGTTAAGTACATTAAAATATAAATTAGATACACAATAAGTATACATGACCAAACCATTATTTTGCTGTACAAAAAGAATCAGACTCTGAAATATTGTACAATTAGCTTTTGAAGGAAATCAAAAATAATGCTAATCGTTAATGCTGTAAAGTTACCCATACATATAACCTGTAAATAAAAGGCTATTAAATAAATTAAAAAAAAAAAAAAAGAATGCTAATTTTTTTACATCTTATCGGGAATCATTTGATGAAATAAACAAAAATGTGTTCACGAAAAGAAAATGGGCTGCCTGGTTTAGGGCCGGCAATGAAGAAATCAGCAAGTCTGACCTCGTCCCGTTAAACCGCAGTTCCCCCTTCCCCACACTCTCTTGGCTTCCAGAAGGGCTCAGAGAAGGGCGAGCACAGGGCAAGGCCTCTGTCGTAAGGGTACCCCCAAGCTCCGGGCTGACAGCAGGGAGGACCTGAGCCTTACTTGTTTATTGGAATCCAGCATCATCTCCAGGAGGTTGTCCACAGCCACCCCAAGGCTCTGATAGATCCTCCTGATGGGCTGCTCACACTCCATCGTGACTCCTGGACTCAAAAAGAAGCTCTCTCGGACGTGGCAACTTATGTCAGTCTCAGCCAGCAATGTCTCGTCACATTCAGGCAAGGTCTGATCGAACTCCAGGGGAGGAATGGGACCTTGAAGAGCTGCGTCCACGGGCAGCTGGCCTGCAAGGTAAGGAGCCAGAGCATCAAGGCAGGGATGTGGCCTGCATTCGCACAGGGAGGGCCCCACAGGGAAGGCTGGCCACATCCCACCTGGGCAAGAATACCGCGAGCCAAAGCGGACCCTGGTCCTTGGAGAAAAGGCCCATGGGAGATGGGAGCCACATCAGTTTTAACGAGGATAGGGTAAAGAACTTTGCAACCTCAACAAAATGGCAGAATGACATGACTTCTCAGCTGTCTCAATCCCCTCACAATGTGAGTACAACTGACGACCACATCGGGCCCACGATGCTGGGGAAGGGATCTTTGGGAATTAGCTGCTAGGGAAGTCTCCCTAGGGGAGGGGAACTCCAGGCAAGAACTGTGAGACTCTCTTCCATTTAGTCACCAATGAAACAAGCTTTATCTTTTTATATTAAAGACAGAGAAAGACCCCAAAGCAGACCAGGGCCACCTCTTTGAGAGGTTCAAAGCCCCCTTCTGTACCACAGGATCCACCCTGGATCAGCACAGGCTTCACCCAAAAACCCGAGACTGGTTACGGCCAATTCAGAGCGGCATCTGTGACGTGTTACATTCAGAGGAACAAAAATTCTGAGCTGGAAGAAACCTCACAAGGTCAGCCCTGGGGAGGTGAGGCTGTTAAGGGGGACCCTGGGTGGGATTCGGAGCCAGCTCTCTCCCGGGGCTCCCTTGGCTGAGCATCCACTTCAGGTCAAAGGGTTGCCAAGCTACAGAGCCCCTCATACAAGGCAGGGGACAGAATCAGAAGGAGACCCAGTACCCACGGGGGGCAGTCAACACCATCCCTGGAACTCACACGTGTCCTGGGTTGGCTGCTCCTGCCTCCCCATGGCGGTGCTTTCTCTGCCCAGGAAATCTTCGTCCAGACAGACCCCGATCCTCTTACTGATCTGGTTCTTTATGGCAATGGCAGCCTTCAGGGTGTCCCCAAACAGACTCAGGAGGTGCTGGTTTGTTTCCTGCAGCGTTTTCCTAAATCAAAACGCAGAAGACAATAATTTGGAGTGAATGTCATGCCCGTGGGGTGCATGAAACCCAGAGAATAAGAGCTGCCACCTGCCCTCCCAGAGATCTCTCGTGGATCTTCAGCCATCGGACCTCTTGTTCCCATGCATATGGTATTCTGGCTGCCGGCCAGGACCCAAAGGATTCTGGCTGCTGGCGGCTGCTGGCCCAACGTGGAGGCCTTAGAGGCTGGCTGCCAGGGAAAAGGACTGGAAGGAGAAGGGCCATCACTTGGGTCTAGTTGTCTGCAAGAGGCAGCATCAAGAGAGCCCTACAGGCTTTGTTAAATACTTCAGAGAATGAACTGATTTTTTTCCCAATACACAAAAGGAAATTTCTGGGTGCTTGGAGGACTACCTACAAGCACTCTCCCCCCAGTCTCCCAGAAGGCCTTGCTGGCTGCCCTGCTCCCTAGCAGTCACTGCCTCCGTGCCTTATGGGGCACCTCGAGGACCCATCTACCATTTCCTGGGAGCCCGGGCACTCACATGAGCAGCTGCCCCAGGCTGAAGCGGGGTGACGACGCTCAGCGTGGCCGAAGCTACTCCCCCTCAGAATCACGTCTTGCCGTGCTGCTGCTGCTCGTTTCTAACCTTAGTGGATGGATGCCCAGGACCCAACCCCTAGCCGGGGGGCAGATCGGGATCTCCCAGCAGGGCACCTCTTGATCAGGGATCTTTGTTCCAAAATACTGTCTCAACCCACTGAAAGGATCCTGGCTCAATTTAACTCACTATTTGTTCCAGGGAGTGTTTGCCAAACTAGAGTCCAACATGGTTCTGAGCTAGAGCCCCAAAGCCCTGCAAGGCTGCAGCTGCCAGCAGGGGCCATCCTGGACCCACTGCTTTCAGTGCAGCCCCTACCCCTGGGGGCTCCTACCGTGGTTATCAATCACATCCTCAGGGGTAGGGTGGGGGACTGAGCAGGGCTGGGGCATCCCAGCTCCCAAAACAGCTCACATAATGGTAATTAATCAGTGCCCAGGCTCATCGAAATAGGGGCTCAGAAACCACCCAGAGGGGCAAGGTGGTGCCATCTACCTGGACTCTGGCACAGGGCTCTGTCCTTTGGGTTTTTGCAGTTCTGGTACCTCAGTGCCAAGACTCTATACACATACACACGCTCTCTCTGTCTCTGTCTGTCTTTGTCTCTCCCATCTCTGTCTCATATTCCGCTTTGTCAGACCCCGACAAATTTCATTAGCTCATGTCTGTGGCTTGGCGTCAGTAAGCGCCTCTGATAAAAAGCTGCTTCCACTGAAGCACCCCCACACTGGGGAGAGTTCACAGGCTTAGAGCTGCCACGGACCCAGGGGCCCAGATCCTTCTCTTAAGGTCCAGGAGCCAGGAGTGGATCCTGCAGCACTCCACTCCCTGCCCCTAATGCAGCTTCTGGTCCTTCTCTTCATTAGCAGGCCTTCAGATGGAGCAGAACCAAGGTAGAAGCAAGGATCAGAGAACCCAGAGCAGAGGGGCTCCAGGTGGGGAGAACAAGACTAGTAAAGGAAGGTCTGGGTCTCCCTTCTGGCCACGGGAGCCCTGGGCATCAGTGAAGAGGCCAGACAGGTGACCTCCAGGGTTTCTTCCTGGTCCGTTCCTCTGCACCTGGATTCTGCTAGAGTGATCAAGGGTCCTCGGGTCACCTGGCTGGCTCCAAAGCTTTGTAACACCATGGTGACACATGAGACACTTTGTGGTACTGGATGTCGACGGTTTCTTGGGCCTCTAACCCTCAATGGGTTCTCCCGGACGGGCTCTCTGAGATACAAGACACTCCTGGCCCTCCTATTCCAATGCCGACACCACAAAGCAAGCAGATGCCAAAGGGGTAATGAGGAGAGTGCATGGAAAGAAATGCCACATGGGAAAGAAGGACTAGAAAGAGAGGAGGGCTCAGGGCTCAAGAAGTTACGGAGCGAGTGTCATCTCCTCCTGGGCAGACCAGAGATCCCTCTCCCTCCTAACCTGGGAGGCCTGAGAACAGGAGGCGCTGCATGGAGGTGGGCCGGTAACGGCTGCCAGCTAAAGGCGCAGGCAAGGAGAGTAGGGGATTTCCAAATGGCTCTTTGTCTCCACGCTTCCCAGGCCGGGCCATGTTCTATTTACTCCACAAAAGCTTTCGACAATCATTGGGAATCTCAGAAAAATCAAGTGTGGCCCTAACCACTGGAAACAGAGGAAACCGATCCCTAACACTCTACAGAGGACGTCCATTGGACACGGCAAACCGATCTCCTTTAGAAATGAAGTAATTAATCGTCATTACTGCAGGGAAGCTAAAATATCTCACGTCTTCATGACATACTCAAACCAAAACAAGACACCAACAAACAAGAGCCCTAAAATACACACAAGCTGCACCCGGGGCCTTGGGGCCTCCAGGCCCCCACTTTGTGGTCACACATTGGGCAAGACAAAGCCACATCCCAACTTCAGAGTACGTTCTCTAAAAGCCGTGGCTTCTTCCAGACGACGGCCCAGCTGTGGCGAACACCTTCTCTCTGTGGCTTCCCCAAGAAGGGCTAGAGTCAGCCCACCTGCTATGGTGCCAGCCGGGCCAGAAGGCAGAGCTGCCAATGGCCTGCAGAGACAACAGATTTCCTGGCACGGTTCACTTACATCCACCAAGGAGTTTACTGTGGGGAATGACAACACAAAAGGGGCAAGAGGCTAGCCCTGGGCACAGCTTTCAGCATCTCCCGAGCACCATTCCCAGGGGCTTCTGTGACACCCTGGCTTCTGCTCCTGGAACCCTGAAGGTTGCTAGGAACAGTGCCATGGAGTATTCCAAGGACACTGGCCACCAAGCCAGGGCCACCAAGCCGGGGCCACCAAGCCGGGGCCTCCGAGGCTGATGGCAAGTATTCCTGCCTGGAGACGAAGATGGAGGTCTGTCCAGAAAGAACTTCACAACCCCACTCAGTGTGCCAGGGGGCACCAGAGACTATCACCCTCTGGGCAATATCACCCGCGGCTCTCCCTCCTTGTCACCCCCAGGGCAGTCACTAAAAGGTCAAAGCTGACTAGAGGCACTGGCCCTGGGCATCACCCTGGCCTCCAGGCTCCCACTCCTCCCCAACCGGGGAGAGCCATTCTCTGGACAGCCAGAGGTTTTAGAAGGGCTGGCCTGGCCAGTCTGTAGTCTCTGCAGGCCACTGGCAGCTCTACCTTCTGGCCCGGCTGGCACCATAGCAGGCGGGGCTGACTCCGGCCTCTCTGAGTGCCGCACCTCTTGGGGCAAACAGCAGAGAGAGGCTATTGGAGGCCTTAGAAAGTCTGGACGGCTGCAGCTTGTGAAGTCATTTCACAGAAGCCACGTTTATCATTGTTAAAACATCTCCTTTAAAGGGTGAGTCAGGGCTTCTCCACCTGTTCTGTGGCAGGAAAAAGTCTCATTGGGTCTCAAGCACATGGAGCTGCCTGAAGAGTGGCATTCTGGGATAATCAGTTAAAAGTCCAGTGTCATCCTCCCTGCCCTTGAAGCTGTGGAACAATCACCAAAGGTCTAGAACAGAGAAGCTTTTTCTGCTTTTCCTACGAGCTTAGGAGCTAAGTGGTTGAGGCAACGTTATCTCCATTTTATAGAAGAGTCAAATGAAGCTCTAAGAGGGAAGGTAATTTCCTTGGGGGCGGAATCTCCCACTGCCAATGTAAGAGAGAAAATGCACCATTTTTTCCTTCTTCTGGGCCCTGTTGACTCTCTGGGTTCCTCCATGATCAGAGTGACAAATTGGGCTTACCCCCAGGGGATAAGAAGAGAGCAAGAAGGGAGAAGAGCTAATGGACACAAAGATGCTGACCATGACCCCTGGGCGGAGCTTCTCTGACCAGGAAGGACACCCCAGTCCATACTTCCCCCAAGCTGGCACAAAGTCCTGCCGTGACGGGCAAACCGCCTCTGGCTCAAAGAAAAAGAGAAGGTGAAAATAGCCATGGTCAGAAGGACCACAGGAAGAGGACCATAGAAACCCTGGATGTGGAGCAGGGAGTGGTTGCTCAGCTCTGAAAAGCAACTGGAAAATGCCGTTCATATATATATATGCCCTTTGACCCTGAGAGACTACTGGGATCCCAGAGTCTTCCCAAGTTCAGGTCTGGCCTTGGACACCACTGCAAATGACTGAACAATAAGGAGTACTGAAATTCAATGCCGGGGGGTGGGGGGATCCCAATTTTGTAAGACATTTTAAAACAAGATTACTTCTGCAATTCTGAAATGCTAGGCCAACTTCCAACTAGTTCAAGGACTGAAAGGAGGAAGGACACATAGAAGAGAGCCAGCCGGGGGCTGTGCTCAGTGCCACGGGGGAGACAGCAGACACCCCGGACGGCACAAGTTCACAGAAGTCCCTACGAGCAGCTGACAGGCCGCAGGGTGAGTGTGGAAGCCTCTCGTGACCGTATTCCACAAGGACCAGGTGTCAGGGCATCATCTCCTAAAGACGGAGCGCCTAGAATGCCACAACAGGACAAAGGCTGAAAAAAAAACTTGTCCATACGGGGATCTTTGAGACAAACCAACACAACCAAGCAGCAAGTATTGAGTGCCTACTGTGTACTAGGCACAATGCTAAGAGCAACTGTCACAATTCCTGCCCTGGAGCTTCCTTCCAACGGGAGAAGAATATCATACGTACGTGTGTATGCACATGTGTCCCACATGGGTACGGTTTTCACACAGAACAAGAAATAAGGAGAAGATCGTGGAAGGCACAGCAGTAGCAGCTAGGGAGCAGAGGGACACGGGGAAAGGCTGCCCACAAAGACCTCTCGAAATTTTGAGCAGGATTCCAAAGAAAGCAGGGGTCTAAGAGGCAGAGGCAGGACAGAAGACTCTGCCAGAAGCGAGGGGCCAATGGGATAAAGAACCATGAGAAAGGAACTGCAGGCATGAGAAGGAAAGGGTGCCCGCTAGAAGGGCATCACACACAAGAAGGTGGCAGGCCCCATCGGGCTGAGGCTGGGAAGACTCAGAGCCTCACAGACGAGTCCATAAGTGACCATAAAGAAAAGAAGGAGCTGTTAGAACTTAGGAGACACATGGGCAGGGATCCACTTCAGGAAGGAATCCTTGCAGCTGGGCCTCCAGGAAATGGACACGAAGGAGGAAAGCCCAGCGGAAGGCCTCTGCCACGTGAGTGGCGTGAGTGAGAGGCAGACTGGAACCGGAGAATGGCTATGTGTGAATTAAAAGGAAAAGAGCAGTTCCCCAAGCATTTATTACTGACTGAGGAGAGAGGGAGGAGAGGGAGAGAGAAGGGTTCTGGGCCGAACCAAACAAGAGGGCAAAGGAGGCTGAGAAGCAGCCCAACAAGTAGTAGATCAAGGAGAGAAGATGCAGGAGCAAGATGAGGACGACCAAGGAAGAGACAGCTAGTTTGGAACGCTCACTTTCAACGAGTGACAGAGCTCAGACTGCAGAGGGCTGACCACGCGGGAGAAAAGAGGTGAGGGCAATGAGCAACCCAAACTTTCTGGGGGCCGGCAGGGAGAGGGAGGAGATACATAACAGAATGGTTCCTGAATAGAGGGGAATGTCAAGGGAAAAAAAATAGAGGGAGAGTCAAGTGGGCAAAGAAGTGACGAATCTCTATGGAAAAACTGAAGAAAGCAGGGCTGGGGCAGAGACAATTGAGGAGACAAAATGCTGGGGAAGATGGGAAAGAAGGAGTGGGTCTGGTGAGAAGAGTTGCCTCTCATCAGAGTCTGGAGAAAGAACAGAGAGAGTGATAGTGTCAAAAGGTACAAGATGTGAGGGGGGGGGGGGGGGGGAGAAGGGGGTACTCAGTGATAAGGAGAGCAAGGGAAGGTTCACAAGAGGCCTCCACCGCTCCAATCATGTGTTGCAGACCATCCACGCTGACCTAGCCTTCAGCTCTTATGTCTAACCTTAGAACAAGGGTCTGCTGTCCGTTTCCTTGTAGAAATGAGCCGATCCTCTCAGTCAACATTTAATAAGCAACTCGGACGTGCCAGGCCCTCTGAAAAGCACTGGGAATACAAAGAGCAGAGAACAGTCCCTGCCCTTGAGGAGCTTACAATCTGACGGGACAGCCAATGTGCAAACCACAACGCCCTATTTCAAAAATAAGCTTCTGGGAAAAAAGGACTATTAGTCCTTTTCACTCTTTATTTAATGTATGAGCCACGATCCATTTAGAGTCCAAACTAAAGACCGAAGTAGAACAATGGCTAGAAAGCCTAGAATTCCCACTAGCTCCATCAAAAGCTTCAGCCTTTTCTGTAACTGGCCCCAAAACTGACAGGGGCAAATCTCAGATGACCTCCTACACTGCCCGACACAGAAATACTTACCTTTCCTGCTGGGTATGGCTCATGTCAGACTGCAGCAGAGATAAAAGGTTCGTCTCTTCTTCATGCTCCCGTTCACGCAGTGCCTGAAGCTTCTCCAGCTCTCTGTGACTCTCTGCTACTTCATTATTTAAGGATGAGATTTTTTCTTTTAACTGTTGGGAAGGAGAAACAAAAACAACACTCGATGAGCCATCAGTGAAATGTGGAAAGATACTTCCTGAACACTGCCCTGAAAACGGTCTGAACAAAGACCCAGGCTGCACTGCTCCAGCTGCAAGGTCTGCCTTTCAGCACCATGGTCAGAGAAGAAGGCAGCCCTCACCCAACCTGCTTTTCTGATGGTTTCTCCTTCAGGTGTCACTCATTAGATCAAAATAAATAACAGCTAGCTCTACCCCAGATACATACAGACACACACACACTCGTTTTCTTCTCTCTCTCTCTCTCTCTCTCTCTCTCTCTCTCTCTCTCTCTCTCTCTCTCTCTCTCTGTCAGGAACAAAGTTACTAAACCCAACATTTTATGGGGAACGGAATTAACACCCCCAAATCTCTTTGGTCCATAGAGACCTTGAAAAAATCAAAATGGTGGCAACGGTTGAAACACTTCCCTACACTAGCTAGAACGAATCAGTCAAGACTTGGGCACACTGGGGGGAGACGGGAGTGTGGATGTGTACTGTGTGGGGAGAGTCGAATCACAGGATCCAGTTTCCCACATCATCACTGGGGGGGAAAACCCTGAGGCAGCACCTGGATATAATACAGCTTGTACCACTTAGCTCTCAAAGCTGCTCCAAGAAAGCCCAATGTAGAGAACTGAGGAGTTCTGATTAAAGCAGCCCTGACTCAGAAACGCACAAAGCTCCAGTTCTGGAATTGCCAAATTATTGGCTGGGCTTGGGATGTTCTTCCAAGGAAGGTTGGTCCTCAGTAAAAGGTGTTCTAAAGTAGCTGGGGTGGGAAAAATTGGCAATTTTGAAGGCAAAAGGACTTCATTCACCACTATTTAATGTCATCACCCTTTGGAACCTCCTCAGAAGACTAGGAAGTATTGTGAAAATGTAGTCAACAAGCATTTAGTTTGTGCTGGGTCCTGTGCAGAACACAGGGGATACAAAAAAAGACAAGAGACCGTCCCCTGCCCTCACGAAGCTCACCAGACTGCGGGGAAGGCAACCAGCAAACAACCACCAGCAGTTACTCAAACAAATCTGTTGAATGCTTTTAAAATATATGCACGCACACGCCCCTTAAGTGTGAACAGAGGGTTGGATGTGGAGGACTTTTAGGACTGGGGATTTTAAGCTCCAGTTGGGACAGCAGAAATCACTGGGCCCAGGCCCTCAATTTCCAACCAAGGAGACATGTCTGCCAGTTCTAGGCTGGAGCTCACAAAGATTTGAACTCAGGTCTTCAGACTTCAGGTCACTGTTGGTCCTAGCCTTTCATGCATCATTTCCACAGACACCAATGACAAAAGCGTGATCAGGGAAATGCCCGACAACTCTGACCGGCTGCTGCTCCTATTGAGAAAGCCTGGCCCTTTAGGCCTGAACACTGACTTTCGAAGCAAACTATTTCAACAAAGTCCAGGTGCCCTCGCAGGCTCCGCGGGCAGGCTGTTTCCCAGGCACTTCACCGATTATGTTAGCAAAGTCTCTTCAAATATATCTGGTGCTTTCGTTGACCAAGTCTCACCAAAGTCACAAGGCCAAAATCTATCGCCTGCAGTTACAGAAGACAAGGCAGCAGTGTCTTGTTGCCAGAAATTATCCCTAGTAAACCACCTGAGGGAAGGGCAATGGACTGGGAGAGATGCCGGGTCTCCCCTCCAATGCAAGCAGTGAACCGCTCCCCTTCTCTGGGCCTCCAACTCCTTACCATATAACAAGGAGGGCTGGCCCCTTCAGGACCTTCACCATTTGGACTATCTCTCCCTCTCCCTCTCTCTTCCTCTTTCCCTCCACTCTTTCTCTCTCTTCCTCTCTTCCAGTGGAAGAGAACAAGAACGAGAACAGAGAGCAGCTTGTTCTTTGCCACAAGGTCCTCAGAACTAAAAATAAGGCTCCGGCTTGTGCTGAGGGTTGAGGGGAGTGAGCTGGCAACCTCCTCACCAGAATACGACATCAGGCCGTGGCCACTGCCGGCTCCAACATCCCCCAGGGCTACTTACTACTGAATGCTCAGCACAATCATCTTGTACGTGTGGAGTAGTGCTTGAGACCCCACCGGTCAGGTGATAGTATCTAATGGCTAACATTCAGAGTGCCTACTATGTGCCAATTATCTCACCAGAGCATCACAACAACCCTGGATTGGATAAGATGAGGAAACTGAGGCAAATGGCAGTTAAGTGACTTGTCCTGGGTCTAAGGCCAGACTTGACCTTCCATCTTTTTGGTTCTAGGCCCAGCACTCTATCCACTGCAGCCCCTACTATGTGCCAGATACTGTGCCAAATGCCGGGGACACAAAGAAAAGCAAACCAAAAAGTCCTTGCTCTCAAGGTGCTCAGTCTAGTGGGCAGGATAAGCTAGTGGCAGCCCGGCCTGGAGGGAAGGCCCTAACAACAGCAATGGGGCCTGGCGTCTGGGATTTGCTCCTGGAGATGATAGGGAGCCACTGAAGTTTAATGAGTGAGGGTAGAGCGACATGATCAGACAGACCTGCACTTTAAGAAAATCTCTTTAGTGTTACTAGAGGATGCAGTGGGGGGACGGGAGGGGGGGGATGGGGGGGGGGAGAGAAGGGGAGCAGGACAGAAGGTCCAGAGGAGCAAGAGGATGAAAGCGAGGAGCCAAGTCCAGGGAGGTCACCTAGCATGAGGAGGCCCAGACGCAGAGGGCAGCGAAGGCTGAAGTCCAATGCCCACACGAGGACATTGCTCCTGATCTGGCCCCTAGCGCACAGGCTTAAATGAGAACACTCAGGGAGCTATGGGCCTCCTGCACCTCTGGGTGACGAGTGGAGGAGGTCCTGCCTTCAGGAGAACCATGGCCCAGAAGGGCCATCCAGGCCAGGCCCCACTGCCGCACCCCCATCTCCAGAACAATGACCCCAGCAGAGGCCGGAAACAGCTGCCATCTGCTCCCCATATGGCCGCGGCTCTCTCCAGGATAAGTGATTCGGGCCGAGCCAAAACCAAGGAGTTTCCGCCAGGTGGAAGCAACAGCGGACAAACAGCCAGACAGAAAGGTGCTGTGGCGGCAGAGCTTGGAATGGGCAAAGGGCTTTGGAGACCCTCTTGGTGTCCCAGGCAGGATCCTGTGGCCTGGCAAGCACCGCTGAGGGAACAGCGTGGTGGGACTGCTGTGATCCAGCCAGACTGGCTTCTCTGCTCCTCATGCACAAGCCTCCTTCTGCCACTTCCCTGCTTCTGCCCAGGCTGTGCCCCATGTCTGACATGCCATCCCTCCCCAACTCCCTTCTCTTGCCATCTTCTACAGGAAGGAGGCCTTCCTGATCCCCCCTGCCGGCTGGCACCCTGCCACCCAGATGGCATTTAGAAGCCCGCCATCACCGAGCGCAAATGAGAGAGCAGAGCCTGAATCAATGAAGGAATCCTGGCGCTGCCCCGGGGTGGCCCCCGGCCAGCGCTCAGCATATGTACCTGGAGGATGAGGCTACTCTGCTCCTGCAGCTGCGAGGTCAGCACCTCCTTCTCCCTCTGGCAGACGCCCTGAGCCTTCTCCCTCTCCAGGGCCACCAACTCCTCGGCCTGCTCTTCGGCAGCCCGCTTCTCCGTCTCCAGCTTGTCCTGCACATAAGGACCCCCAATGTCAGGTTGGCCACCAGTGGGCTTCGCCCACTTCCTGCCGCTCTTCAAGCGGCCTGTGGAGGCAGGGCCGAGCACCTGACAGCCCCGGGGGTAGGGGCAAACCTTCCCACTAACTCGGTTTCCTGCTTCTGTCTGACAAGCACCAAATCTACTGGTCAGCACTGAGATGATCTGACTAGGAAATGACTCGCCAGAGTATCTGATCTGCACAGAAGGGAGGGCAGCTGCCAAGCTAGCTCATGCCCCCATCTCCTCAGAGATCAGCTCCAAGTGGAGCCCCCTAAAATCAGAGACCCTAGGTCTGCTCACACGGGAGACTGCAGAAAGCAGAGCCGAGGAGCAGAACACAGCTACCAGACGGCAGCTGGTGGTGCTTAAAAGAACTCTCCCAGATACCCGCTGCTGGG
Source organism: Dasyurus viverrinus (assembly GCA_020854095.1). NCBI lineage: Eukaryota > Metazoa > Chordata > Mammalia > Dasyuromorphia > Dasyuridae > Dasyurus > Dasyurus viverrinus. Next base: position 1,904,091 of record CM037000.1, on the reverse strand, counting down.
GGAGAAGTGGGACATCCTCAAAGCCCACTTGCACACGCCCGCACCAAGGAAACAGAGCAGGCTCCTACCTTCAGCTGGGCCACCTGCTGCTCCAGGACCTGGGCCTGCCCCTTGAGCAGCGCCATCTCCTGCTGAAAGAGCAGCTCCTGCTGCTGTCGGGCCGCTTCGGCATCTTCCTGCATTGCAGATGCCGCTCGGGCATCTTCCTGTAAGAGCAAGCGGAAGGTGCCGGTCACAAGTCACTTCGAGTTTGTGCCCAAACAAAAGCAATGCAGCCAAAGGGAAAGGAAAGCAGGCAATGGAGAAAACCATTTTACAAGTTTTCCTGATGAAGGACACTCTTCTCAAACGTATAGAGCCCTAAGCCAAATGTGTAAAAATCTTCTCCAACTGATAAAAGGTTAAAAGATATGAACAGGCAGTTTTCAGACAGAGAAATCAAACCACAACAGTCACATGCAAAAAATGTTCCCACAATGCCGAGATCAAAAATGTTCTTAAACAGACAAGGAGGGTGGGATACATCCTTACTTTCTTAAACCAGGACAAAGCTCAAATGCTTTCTGCTAATGTTCTCAGATCGTCTCTCACCCGGAGGTGGTCTGGTCTCTTACCAGCGGTCACTGGGAGGAAAGAGTGTGTCTAATAAACAGGGAAACACACAGAGCCGCCAGAAGGACCGACATCCGGGATCGGGCCTGACTGACCTTGTCTCCTCCCTAGCCCTAAGCATAGAGCCCCAAAGGCACCTTATGGTTTCTTCCAGGATCTGGAAATAGGGCCTGCTCTGTTCCTCAGGAAGCTCACAATCTAATGAAGGAGAAGAGGGCAACACACAAATATGGCCAAAGCAAGCTCTGTAGAGGATAAAGAGGAACGATGAGCAGAGAAAGGGTCAGACTTAGGAGGGGTCGGACGAGGCAACCCGGAAAAGGCAGAATTGTAGTTGGGACTTGCAGGAAGCCAGGGATCTCAGGGGTCACGATGGATGGAGAGAATGCCCAGAGCGGAGGGATGGAGCAGCCGGGAGCCAAGAGTACGGACCGGGGAGGGAAGTGCTGGAAGACTGGAAAGGGAAGAAGGGGCAGGTGGTGAGGGGCTGGCTCTTAATGTCAAAGAGCATCTTGAACTTGCTCCTGGAGGCAACAGGGAACCACCGACATTTACTGAGATGGGAGTGACATGGCGGGACCCGGGCGACTGGATGGAGGATGGACTGGAAGGGAGAGAGACTGCACGGAGATGGGCATGAAATCCCCAGGAGCTGAGGAGATCCCTGGGAGGCAGCAGGGAGGAAGAAGAGCAGAGGGCCCAGGACAGAGCCTAAGGCACCCCTGGGATAGAAGATGAGACATGAAGAGGATCCAGTCGGAGCAGCCAGACAGGGGGAGGAGATCCAGAAAAGGGGAAGACTATCCAGGAGGAGAAAGTGACCCACAGTGTCCCAGCAGCTGAGAGATCAGGAAGGAGAAGGACTAAGAGAGCCCTGGTCGCTGCGGGGAGGGCCAGGTGGGCGCTATGAGGGGCCATGGAGGGCGGCAGAGCGAATGAAGGGTTGCTGGAGACGGGTTCTGGGAGGAGTTTGGCTCAAAGGGCAGGAGAGATCGCAGGCCAAAGTGAGCAGGGACAGAGGTGGCAAGTGAAGGTTTCTTCAGGATGGGTCTGACCTGGGCCTGTTGGTAGGCTGGAGGGGATGGAGGTAAAAGAAAGGGAGGAGGAGCAGGCCAGAGGGAGCACTTTAGGGATGTGCTGGAAAATCTACAGATAAACTCATTTTCCCAAGTGAGAACCAGGAAATGGGAATGAAACCCAAAGATGGAGACTGGAGACCTTCCCTCACTCTCCATCCCCACCAAGATTCCTAGAAAGCCTTGGGAGCCACAGCTCCTGAAATGAGGGAGATAGGCTTCAAAGAAGCTGGCATGATTGAGGGCAGCCAGGCCAGAAGTGGGGGCCCGCCAGCCAGTGTCGGTGGAAAGAGCGGTGCCCATATCAAGCTGGGCTCTCCTATTCTGATGCCCTTTTTGAAATGGTTCTTGTTCCCTTTTATTCTGTTATCCACAAAGGCTCATCATGGGCAGGGAGGAATTCTTCTATCTGAAATGAAGGTCACAGCAAAATCAAAGAGCTCAAGAAAAAGAAAGAGATGCAAGGAAAAGGAAAGGATTCAATAAAATTCTGATCAAAATAGGAACAGAATTCTCGACAAAATTTGCTAAAATAGTAACAAAAGGCAAAAAAGACCCAGAGGCCACCTTGCCTTTCCTGCCCTGCCCAGTCTCAAAGTGTTCCCAGGCAAAAACGAGCCACAATCATCCAGTCTTAGACTTCTTAGAAAATGAAATGCTGAGCAATGGAACACCCTTGCAAATTGAGAATTAGAGCATAAGTGTCAACTACTGTTTGGTGAACAAGATCTAAGACACAAAGAGAAAGGCGTCCCTGCGCAAGAAAAACCAGCAGGGCCGCACGCATTTAACCCTAAATGCACATTTAAATGTGTCTGGGTCGGCCCCACCATGACAAGGGGCACTAATTCCCAAGGGCTGAACGAGCTAAAAGATGAGATCCAAGCTGAAAGAGTCACGGCCGCTAATTTCCTTACTTTTATAGGCAAAAAAGATGAGGACCCAGAACCAAGTAAGGCGGCTTGAGGACAGCTTTAAAAAGGCCCCAGCTTATGCGGGACAGCTCCAGACACACCTTCAAGGAAGGGCCAAGAATGTGCTGAAGGCAGAACCTTGGGCCACGGCCCAGGTCAAGAAGAAGCTGATCCCAGCTGGAGGGCTAGAGCACTCCCTCAAGCACTCCTGGGCATCCCTGCCAGCCACCCCGTCTCTAAGGCCTGCCCACCCACCTCCCTCCCCCAGGATCATGGCCCTCTCTAAGGCTGGTGCATCAGCAGCACCATGCTTCCGCTCATTTCTGGATGAGCAAATCACTGACCCGGAGGGCAGGCCAGATAGTTGAAGAGATGAGCCCCTTCCAGGTGCAAGGGCTCTCAGCCCACCCTTCCCCAAGGCTCACCTCTCGCTCCTGCTGGTGCTGGGCCCTAAGTCTGGCCAGCTCTTCTTGGAGCTGCTGGCCAGCCATGTCTTTCTGCTTCTCGAGCTCGGCTACGTGGATGTCCTTGAGTTCCTGAAGGGCCCCTCGGTGCTGCTCCTCCATGCGGAGGGCCTCTTCGCCCAACCTGTCCAGAGCCTTGTGGTTTTCTTCCTCCAGCAAACACCTCTGGTTGTGAAGGGCCATCTGCAGGTCCTCCTACAAGAGGGACCATTGGAAAGAGCCCCGTCCTTATGCCGGCCAGAGTTCTGGAGAGTGGAGCCCTGACCAAGGACGGAGCTGACCCCCCAATGAAGAAAAGATTTATGCTGTTTTCTAGCTAATATTCATGAAAGAAATAATTTTTCCAACTCCTTTTCCCTTCACCTGTTTTGTCTTTTTCCTCCAGAATAAGGACTTCCTGGTTTGCTTGCCTTTAAACTGGCAGCCAATTTCAGTGTAGACTAAGTGAGCTCCTGGGAGCTCATCAGTGGCCCGACCCGCATCGTGATGCTCCCACTACCCCCGTCAGAAAAAAGGAGCTCACTTGTCCGGGCCTCGAGCCCAGGCTCACATGAAGTGCTTGTCAGGACCCTGTTAGGAAAGGGGATGTGGTCGAGCATCTCCCAGGAGGCCGTAGTCAAGGAGAGTAAAGCTCTCAGCCGTCTGCTGGGACATTTCATCCTAGCAACAAGACACCAGCCTGCCCGGGGGATTTGGAGGACACAAGAAGAATCCCACTTCTTACCAATAGCTTCTTTTTCCAGTAATTCAAAGCAACACCAGCCCCGGCCAGGGCTGGGGCTGAAGATTGGGTCAAAGGGCATCCTGGGGAAAGATGCAAGCATGGCCTCAAGGGGATTTATAAAATGTTTCCCTCTGTCTTTCACCATTAACTAACGTTGAACAGGATAACAGAAGCAGGGCAGGAGCACCGGGACTTTAAAGCCTTCACGATTTTGTCTTATGCCCAAACGTGGAGTTTATGCTTTTGAATCTGATCTCTCTTCTAGGAATGGGCTGCTCGAACCTCAAAATCAATGCACTGATTTTTCAGGCCAACAAGAAATTATTTGCCCAGTTTGATGTGATAAAATTAAATCACTTCCTCCTTACAAAAAGTTTACGATAAGCAAGGCCAGGCTGACATAACCAATGTGTGCCCACAGGTTCCCTGCACTGCTCTGACCCGTAGCCAGTGAAACATTGCACAGGTGGGCAGGGTGACCCAAGACCTGAGCCTGCTGGGCCCACAGCATTTACCTGATGCGCATCTTGCAGCTCCGTGGCCAGCGATTTCAGTTTTTCAATATGATTAGTGGTCATCTCAATTCTGAGGCTTTCCTGGGCTTGCTGCAGCTCTCGCTGATGCTTCTCGGTCTCCTGCGCCAGGAATGCCTTGTGCTCAGCTTCCTTCGCCTGCAGTTGCTCCTCGAGCCTCACCCAGAGCCCTTCCAGAGCATGGCTGTGCTCTTCCTGCATGGTCTGAATCTCAGACAGGTAACCAGACTCCAAAGAGTCCAGATTTGACAAGTGCTTGGCTTCCAGATGGCTCATTTCTGCAACATGCTGGGTCTGCAGGTCGGCCACTCTGGCTTCCAGCTGTACCCGGTGTTGGCTCTGTAGGGAAGTCCTGAGGGTGTCCATCTCCCCCCGGTGCTGGGTCTGCAGGTCGGCCACTCTAGCTTCCAGCTGTGCCCGATGTTGGCTCTGTAGGGAAGTCCTGAGGGCGTCCATCTCCCCCCGGTGCTGGGTCTGCAGATCGGCCACTCTGGCTTCCAGCTGTGTCTGATGTTGGCTCTGTATAGAAGCCTTGAGGGCATCCATCTCCCCCCGGTGCTGGGTCTGCAGCTCAGCGACATGGGCATCCAGTTGTGTCTGGTGTTGGCTCTGTAGGGAAGCCCTGATGGCATCTATCTCCTCCCGGTGCTGGGTCTGAAGCTCAGCGACATGGGCATCCAGCTGTGTTTGGTGTTGGCTCTGTAGGGAAGCCCTGAGGGCATCTATCTCTTCCCGGTGCTGGGTCTGAAGCTCAGCGACATGGGCATCCAGCTGTGTTTGGTGTTGGCTCTGTAGGGAAGCCCTGAGGGCATCTATCTCTTCCCGGTGCTGGGTCTGAAGCTCAGCGACATGGGCATCCAGCTGTGTTTGGTGTTGGTTCTGTAGGGAAGCCCTGAGGGCATCTATCTCTTCCCGGTGCTGGGTCTGCAACTCAGTGGTCAGGGATTCGGTGTGCTGCCTCTGCAGCTGGAGCTCACCGGCATGCTTCTCCTGCAGCTCCTTGAAGAGAGCCTCTTGTTTCTCGGTGAATTTCTGAGTCATTTCTTTCTGCTCTTCCAAGAATCTAAATAAAACAGAAAAGGCACAAACACTATAAATGGGGCGCCCTAAGTAGGTGGGAACTCCTGCTTCTGGTCGGGGGGAATGGCCGTGTCCGGGGTCTGGGCCTGGAACCCCAAGCAGTGGCCTTGCCCTGGCCCAAATGCTGCCTCTAAGCCCCAGGGCCGCCTCTAGCTGCTGATCTCCCTTTAAAGCACCTTGAAAGTCACACGAAGGCACCTTGAAGGTCACATGCAGAGGCCATTCTCTGGCAACATTTCAGAGCAAGCGGCCACAAACCGCCAAGTCCGAAAGGTTTGAAGAAGCTGAAGTTTCAGGACTTCGATGAACAGAGGAAGCATCAGCCCTCAGCTCCAGACAATTCTAACCCACTCTGCTATCAGCTCTTTGAAGAGGCTTCAGCAGGGACAGGAAAGGGCCCAGGGCTTTACTAAGAGCCTACTCCGCTCCAGGCACCACGTTAAGCTAAACACCCTCCAAATATGATTTTGTCTGATCCTCACAACAACCTTGAAGGAAGAAACTGCCTTAAAATCGGGGACATGGAGCCAGGCAGGTCCAGAGGCCGAGGCCGGAACTCAGGCCTTCCCGATTCCAAGCCCAGGGCTCTGTCTCCTGTACCAGCTCTCCCAGAACTGCAGCCTCAGCTGGTGGAGCCCAGCAAAGTGACAGCAGCAGGCAGGTGGCTGACAAGTCGGCCAGAGAAAGTCCATGTGAAAAAGCAAAGGAAGAACTGCCCGCCCCGCCACCTCCCTCTGCAGCCCAGTGGCTGCCAACATCAGCTGCGGGGCAGGTACTGCCGTCACCCAGACTACCTCCCAGGGACGTGGAGCCACAGCTTCCTTCGCCCGGGAGAACAAGCTCTCGCGCCCCGCTGCCCCTTCTCCTCTGGGGATTCTGAATTCCCGATTTTGGGTAAATCCTACACTAAGCTTCCTTCCCGTCTCCAACACAACCGGCCCTGCCCACCGCAGCCTGCCTGCCTTCCACGGGGTTCTGTCTCTTAAGACAAACCACCTGACTATCTCCACAGAACTTTCACCCTGCCCAGAGTGTCATCTTCCTTCCAGGGATCCAGGTTCCCAACCTCAGTGCCACTGACTCCTCATTGTCCCTTACGCCCCAGAACAACTCAGCCTAAACCTTGTCGGGACCACAGGCTCCTCCTCCACACCTGTGGAGCCAGCCCTTCTTGGCACCCTGTCAGCCCCGTGCTACCTGCCGCTCCTAGTTCAGGGGTCCCCCACAGGCACAGACCAACAGAACCCCTGGCAAGACAGAACCCGAAGCAAATATGACTGGGAATGCTTGGATAAATAAAAATGCACTACAATACGGAACAACGCTAACAAGAAGTCAGCGTGTTCTTTTTTGAGAAGCCAGAAGTATGGTAGCCCCCAAACACTGCCCCATGGGTCTGTCTGCTTTAAGGCCCCTCTAGGCCAGTTCATGGTCCACAAAGTTGCCAAAGGGATTTTCTTCAAACCCGGACGTGCTTGGGTCATACAACAATGGAGTGCGATGACTCTTGGCTCAAACATAAAACCCTGTGTTTAGCATTTCAAGGCCTTCAACGCCAGCTCCCCACCGAGCTTTGCAGTCTCGCTATACTTTGCTCTCCTTGACGCTCATGACAATTCAGCCGAACTCTGTTCTCAGCACGCCCTCTGCCACCTGCCTCTACTGGGTCTCTCCTTATGTCACCTGAAATGCTCTCAAATGCCGCCTTTTCCAGGAGCCCCTGATCACGGAGGCAGTTGGTGGGCAGTGAAAAAGGAGCTGGACCTCAAGTCAGGACGCCTCAAATGCTTACTGGTGAGGCTTCACCTATCTGCCCCATATGTAGAATGGGGATAATAACAGCCCGCCCCTCCCATGGTCACAGTGAGAATTTAACGAGAGATTTGTAAAGCATTCTGCAAACTTCAGGGTGCTTTATACAACAAGACGCTCTCTTTTTGATCAATCTCCCCTCTACAACTTCCTATCTCTTATGAACCAACAGCCATACCCAGCAACACAAGCAGGCGTGTAGCATCAACTCCTCCGGGCAGAGAAGATCCTTAAAAATGCTCATCAGAGCCAATATGATAAAAAGGACAATTCTATTTAAATTAACCCACTTCTTCAGTGCCAGACCAATGAAGCTGCCAAGAAATTAACTGCTTTATAAAGCTAGAAAAAAATCATAAAATTCAGCTGGAAGAAGAGGTCAAGAATTGAGGGAATCAAGGAAAAAAATGCAAATGAAGATGGCCCAGTTGTACCAGACCTAGAATAAAACAGCGGTCATCAAAACTACTTGTAAGAGAGTAGTGGCTTAGTGGAACAGATTAGGCTCAAGCCAAAATAGTCAACAATGATAATTATCTAGTGTTTGAAAACCCAAAGATTCCGGCTTCTGGGATAAGAACTCACTATTTGATAAAAATTGTTGGGAAAACTGGAAGCTAGCATGGCAGAAACGAGGCACTGACCCATACCTGACACCCTATATTAAGACAAGGTTGAAATGGGTCCATGATTTAGACATAAAGGATGATGTTATAAGGAAATTAGGAGAACAAGGACCAAACTACCTCTCAGATCTCTGGAGAAGGAAGGAATTCGTGGTCAAAAAGGAACTAGCGAACATGACGAAACACAAAATGGATAATTCTGATTATATTAAAAAGTTCTTGAACAAACAAAACCAATGCAGCCAAGATTAGGAAACTGGGAAAAATGTTTTACATTTAAGATTTGTGATAGAGGCTTTGTTTCTAAAATAAAGAAAACCAACTCAGATTTCTAAGAATACAAGTGACTCTCCAACTGATAAATGGTGAAAGGATGTTGTAGAGGGCTGAAACTATTGGGTCAATGAACTGAGGTCAGGACTGCTGTAATTGTGTAGCATGATAAATGTGGAAATATGTATAGAAGAACTGTATATGTTTAACCTGTATAGGATTACTTGCTCTCTAGGGGAGGAGGGAAGGGAGAAAAATTGGGAACACAAGGTTATGTGAAGGTGAATGCTGAAAACTCTTTGTACATATTTTGAAAAATAAGAAATTATTTTTAAAAAAGTATGCCCTCTGACAAAGGTGCCTTACATTCACCAAGGCTCTGCCAGCTGGGATTGGGCTGGGGCAGGCTCAGCCCACATTGTTGGAGGTTGGGGTCTGTCTGCAGAGATTCATCTCTAGAGGGGCACAGCAACCTTCCCAGACCCAGTGGTCTGGGAAGGCAAGGTGCCTGCCAGCTGCACTGAGAAAGAGAGCCCTGGTCTTAAAAGAGCATAACTCGTTTGGACATTGAAAAGGGTTGGCTCCCATGACCGGCAGACCAGCAGAGGGCAAGCTATTGCCCAAATTGTGAGCTAATTATTAGGTATGTGGGACAAAAGGACCGATGGACCATTTGCTATGCAGAAGAGGCCCAGAAACAAGGTCTGGGGCCTCTTGATACCCAAGCAAGCCCCTGGGCCTCAGTCACCAACCTTGCTTGGCTTGTCTGCAGCTCCAAGGCACAGTCCTCCCGAAGACTCCGCGTGGCCGCCTCCAACTCTTTGGCCATCTGGGCCTTGGCCGCCTCCAGGTCCTGAGCTGCCCGCTCTTGCCAGGCAGCCTCCTCTTGGGCCCGGCTTTCCTCCCGCTGCCTCAGGGACTCCTCCAGCCTCGTGATGTCGGCCGCCTGCTGGTCTCGGAGCCGCTCCATCTCCACCACACGGAGCTCCGCCGCCTCTCTCAGGGCCCGCTGCTCCCGCTCGGCCTTGCCGTTCAGCTCGAGGGCCAGTGCGGCCAGTCTCTCTTCAGCTCTTCTGCTGAGATCCCCACGCTGGACTTGCCACTCATCTTCTTTGTCCTTGTTCCTTTGGATCAGCTGCTGAATCTCCTCTCTCAGCTTCTTTATCTCTTTCTGGTGGTCTTCAATGAGACCACAGCTCTTCTGCAATGAGAAGGATCAAATCTGTTAGCAAAGAATTCTGGGTGCCCACACTTGTGAGAAATTAGGATTTTTCTCTTCTATTTAATAACTGATAATTGCTATTAGAATCAAGCTTTTCCTCTTTTCTTCTTCCTCATCCAGAAACCAGCCAGTGTAGGAAAGCTCTCAGTCGGGCCAAGATCTAATCAGAGGAAAGAAATTCTAACTCAGGGCTAACGGGTCTACATCTGCTCATTGTAAAGGAAATGCTCAGGTCGGCCAGAGGAAAGGGCAATCCTTACCATCATCGAGATGGAAATTGATATCTCTTTGACCTAGACTGGAGTGACCAAGTCACGTACTTTTATTTTAAAGGGACTTCCCTTTATTTTTGCCCACACCTGTCATTGTGTTGACCAATCCAACTTGAATCCACCTCTCGGAAACATCTCCTCTTTAAGGGATATATGAACTGTGACCTTACCACCATTAGAGGTCTTTGGCCAAATGACAATCCCTTTATGAATAACCTGCTGGCCTTATTAATAAAATGATTAAATGATCCAGAAACTACATCTCTTGAACCTTTTTAAGGTCATGTGTTCCAGATTCCCCCTCTGGCCTGGAGCCTGCCAGTCTACCCCTGGGCCCAGCCATCTCCAGCGCCTCCTAGTTCTGGGAAGAGTGACCCAGTTAAGAACCTCATCTCCAGAAAGGGAGCATCAATCATTTGTGGCTTCCTGGACCAAATCGGAAGATGCCAGGGAAGTAGTGGAAAGAGCGTGCCCTTTGCCTAGGGGCCTTTAAGGCTCTTCCCCTTGGCTTGGGGGAAGGCACTGGTAGGGCTGCTCCTCCAACTGGTATAAGGACAAAAAATTAGCAAGAGCAAGCACCCCGGTTGCCAGTCAGGGTCCCAAAGGATCTGGACGGCCTAAAGCATGGGCTGACCTGACGGAGATAAAATTTAATAGGCTTTTGTACAAACTTGGCAAGTCTTGCCTCGGGTACCAAAAAAATCAACGCCACGAAAAGATGGCAGAAGACAGATTTTCTGAAAAGGAGGCGGGTTGTCAAGAGAACATTGTGCCCATCAACAAGAATACGTGACGATCAACTCTGACGGACGTGGCTCTTTTCAACCATGAGCCGACTCGGGCCAGTTCCAACAGACCTGTGATGGGCGGAGCCCCCTGCAGGCAGAAAGGGGACTAAGCATGGAGCACCTTTTGTTCTTGTTTGTGGGCATGTTGTTTTCTCATTTTTTCCCTTTTTGATGGGCTTTCCCTTCTGCAGAGTGGTAATTGTGGGAATACATACAGAGAAGTGCCCATGTGTGACCTGTATTGGATTATTTGCTGTCCAGGGAAAATCTGGAAGCCAAGGTTTTGCAAAGATGGTTGGTGCAAACTATCTCTGTGTGTATCTCGACAAATAAAAAGCTAGCAGTATTTTGAAAGAAGAGGAGCAGGCGTTCTTGCAGGAATGCAAGCTCAGTCTGGAAGGGGAGGAGCTAGCCAAAAAGATGGTACCATCTGGGCAGGACTGGACCCCACAGAAGGCAGGCCTCCCCTCACCCCCCCGGGCCGGCACCAAGACCCACTTTCTCCGCCTCCTCCTTCAGAGCAACCTCCCGCTGCAGCTTCTCCTGCAGGTCCTCATTTTCTTTCTGAGCAAGGTCGACCTCTTCGGTGAGCTGCGAAACCCGCCCCTCCTGGGACTGCAGCTGGGCCACTCTAGCCTTGTGATCGTCTTCTAAGGCCAGTGAGAGTCTCTGCGCCACCTCGGCTTCCACCTGGCGGGCAGTGTCCTGCGCGCACTGCAGTCTCACCTTGATCATCTCTGTGGGAAACCAAGGACAGGAGGTGGTAGCTGGGCCGTGCAGGGACCTGAGCAGTGTCCAGAGGGACCCGCCTTGCAGAGGCGCCCAGGACATTGTGCCGGCTCAGGGGGACCCCAAGTGGGGCTGTGGGACCACAATCCCCTGCACCCACTCCCTCATGGACCCTCTGGGGAGTCCCCTTTCCCTCCTCCAGGAAGCCCTCCCCGATGGCCTCCGTCATTTCTTCCCTCTAACCAAACTCATCCTGGCCAATACTACTGAGGGTGCATGTCATCCCTCAGCCCCCGCCCCAGGGACATGTCAGCTCGCTCAGGTCAAGGACCTCATAGGAAAGCTTTCTCTGCCCAACTAAGGCCCGACGTGCAGCGGGCTCAGTGCCAACATGGACCGGACTGAACTCAATCAGAACGGACCGGACCAGACTGGGCCGCACTGGGCCAGGACCAATCAGGCAATGGGACCAGGTGGACCAGCCTGGACCGGACCATACCGAACTGAGCCCAGGGGCCCTCGACACCACCGAAGGAGTTTTCCAAGAGAGCCGAGACTCTCCCACCGTGGGGGTGTTTTGTGCTTCGGGGCAGCTCCAGCCCAGGAGCCACAGCCCCGGCACCCTCTTCTCCTTTGGGGCACCCGTGCCTCACTTCCACTCCCGCTTCTCTAAAAGCCTGGCCGAAGGTCAGTGCCAGCAGCAACCGACTCCTGCGGCCCAACTAATGACAACTCTTTTTTTCTCACCAGCAGTTGAGAGGGTTACTGGAGGCAGGGGTCCAGAGTCAGGGGCACAGGGGGAGGGGTCAGAGGCAGTGGCCAGAGGTAGGGGTCAGAGTCAAGGGCCCAGAGATACCTTTCCTGTGCTCTTCCGTGAGGCAGGTGCGCAGCTCTTCAAGGTCGAGGTCGTGCTGGCGCTTCTCCCTCTGCATCTCCGCCATGGACTGCTGCTTGTGCCGAGCCTCCAGAGACGCCTTTAGCGCATCCAGTTCCTCCTTGTGCTTCTCTTCGAGCTGGAGCCTCAAATGGGCAATGCCCTCCTGGCAGGGACAAGTGCATGAGAGCCTAAGGCAAACCTTCCCTGGGCCCCATCCCCCTTGCCCGCCCTGCACCAATGCATGGAGGCAAGGAGCTCTGGGGGCAAGGCTGTCTACCCAGGGCCCATGTGGGGGCCAAGGACCCCTCAGGGCTTCCCGATCCCCCAACAGGGCTGGCAACCACTTGCTTCGATCTCATCCCTCCCGACTCCAGGGCACAGCCGGGATGCTTGCCGTGTGCCCACAGGAGCTGGCACAATTTCCCTTTAGCGCAGAGGGCCCAGGCCCAGCCTTGAACTCTGGATAGAGCGGAGCCCCAACCCAAATTCCCAGTGCTCCAAGTCTCGGGGCCTCCCTCCCTCCCCTCCTGCTGCCCCTCCCCCCCAGCTCTCTCCTCCAAGCCCAGCAGAGTCTGGCTGCCTGAGCCCCGCACCCAGCTGATTTCAGCCTTGGCCCGGCAGCTCCTGCCAGAGCCTTCAGCATCCACACACCCTGAGGCTTAGGCCACCACGGGCCGCTCCTCGAGGGCAGGTGGGTGCCCAGGACTGCTCGGAGAGCCAGCAGGGGAGGTCAGGGGCACTTGGGGGGAGGGCTCCCTCATCTGATTCATGCAAGAAATCGATAATAACGAGAAACGGGCAGCACCTAGAAAGCACAAGTCTGGGAGATGGCAGGTGCTACTGCCCCACTCTACAGAGGAACAAACGGGCAGATGATGGCAAGTGACCGGCCCAGGGTCACAGCCAGTAAAAGTCTAAGACTGGGTTTGAGCCCGTCCTCCGACACCAGCTCCCCCCAAGCACCGCTTATTAAGCCTCCGTCACAGTCCCAAAGGACTCCTGGGCTTGCGTGGGGGGGCTCAGCACTGTCGTTTTGCCCTTCGGCTTTTCTGTTGGCATTTTCTGCCACGCCCGCCTATGCACACCTTCCATGACATGGCTCCCCTCAGGGAAAGGGGAGGGATCCCTAGAACCCCCTGCTCCTGACCCAGAAAGGAAACGCCTAAAGTTGTTTCCATGGAATTGGGGGAACATGTTAGAAAAAGCGGGAGGTCTCTCCCTCGCGGCCACACTGGGTGGGAGTACAGACAGCAGTGAAACAGGCCGCCCCCCTCCACCCTGCTGCTGGACGTGAGGAGGACCTGGGAAAGTCCCTGTCCCTGCTGACCGGACGCCTCTTCACCCCACAGGGCCCCGGCCAGGGCCAGCCATGTTAACCACAAGATTGTGACCCCCCTCCCAACGTCAAAGCCTTGCCCCTCCCCTCCCCTGCAAGCCCGGCCCCTGGGGCCCCAAGCAGCTGGCCTCTGCCACGGCCAGAGCACCAGGGGAGCAGCATCTCCTTCCCCATGAGGGAGAAGAAGGCCCTGAGCGGAGTTCCCAGGAGCCCATGGTTCCCAAGCCCCGAGGCCCCTCCCCCCAGTCCCCCGGGGCCATGTGCCCAGTCAGAGACCACTTCCAGGCCCAGGCTCACCTTGTGCTGCTCCAGCTGAAGCATCAGCTGCTCCAAGTGGGCTTTTCTTTCCACCTCAGCCGTGTCTTCCATAAACTCAACGGACCAACTGCCACAAAGAAGAGAGGGCTGAAGCACCCGGGCCAGGACGTGGCTCAGGGGCCAGTCCCGGGGAAGAAGGGAAGGAAGGCAAAGGCAGCATCTGATCTGCGCGGCTGGAGCCCCTTCCCCCGGGAGGCTGGGCCGCCTCCTTTACCTGACATCGGCAGAGTCGAGGAAGGAGTCCTCCCTGACCTCCTGCAGTCGCTGGTGCAGCAGGTGAAGGTCTTCTCGGTAGCTGTCTTCGGCGTCCCGCAGCTTCTGCTCGAAGTAAAGGCGCAGCTGCTCCAGCTCACGCTCGTGCTCACTGCGCCTCTGCTGCTGCCGCCGCTCAAAGTCATGCTTGAGGTGCTCGAGCTGCTCCACGTGGGACGCTCGGGCCAGAAGCTGCTCCCTCAGCTCTGCAACACCAAATGCCTCCCGTCAGCGGGAGCGAGAAGCGGGGGCCCGGCAGCCCCCCCGACGCAGGGCCACATGTGCGTCAGATGAGGAGGAGAAGGCGATGGGAGGCCGGCACCACCAAGCCCAAGAGCGCCAAGGCCGGCCTGTGGCCGGCTCCCCAATCTCAGGACAAGGGCACCGGCCCACAGCTGGTGGATGCTGGGAAACGGGCCAAGGCCCGCTCCTGCTGCTTCCCAACTCAGCCTGGACCTTCCCATATCCCTCTTTTCTCTGGGGTCCCCCCACAGACCGCCCTGCTGCTTCTCAGGCTCTCCCACTCCATTCTCATCCAGATCACATCTGTTAACTTCAAGGGTCCCTCAAGGCTCTGTCCTGGGCCTCCTTCTCTCTTCTCCCTATACAACTTCTCTCAATGATGCTATCAGCTCAAGGGCATGGAGGGTGGGGGTGGAGGGGAGTGCTAGACCTAGAGACAGTGCTGAGTTCCAATCCGGCCTCAGACACTTCCCAGCTGGGTGACTCTAGACAAGTCACTTCCCTCAGTCTGCCTTAGTTTCCTCGTATGAAAAACCTTCCTTCCCCAAGCTCCCTGCCAACCTCTAGCCTGGAGGCCCGGGCAGCGAGCAGAGAGCCGGGCTGAAGGCCACTCTTCATGACTGTATGACCCTGGGCCCTTAACACACCTATTCTACAAGCTACAGAGGAAGAGATGACCTGCATTGATGGAGGGTATTTCCTCGCATGGAAATCCTCCCTGACCATCCCACCATTCCCCCGAAGACAGGGATGGTGGGCCCCACCACGGTGGCCGGCCCAGGGAAGCCGCAGCTGCAACTGCCCCCGGACCCACCATTCAGCTCCTGCCGATTTGCTCGCGTGGAGTCCAGCTGAGACCAGAGCTGCTGGATCTCCTCTCGGGACTGCGCCTGCAGCTCTTCGTAGGAGGCCTGGAGCGTGTCCAGCTGCGGAGAAGGAAAGCGTTCGGCACGTTGTCGGCACCTCCGACTCCAGGACATGGGCAAGCAGCCCAGAGAGCCGGGTGGTCCAGGCATGAGGGCGCAGGGAGGGGACGAGGGCCCAGCAGGCAAGACCCCGGCTCTCTCTGCTCAGGAGCTTCCTCAACTACAAAAACAGGGGCCGCACTAGGGACCTCAGAGGGGAGAAAAGGTGGTGCTGAAGCCCAGGGTACACAGCATCTCTCTCTCTCTCTCACACATCAGCTGCTATCATGACAAATAGTGATACCGAGTGTCAGAAACAGGGGAGACAGCCAGTGTGGACATCCCACAAGAGCCTCAGGATCAACACTGAAGGATGCGAGCCAGTCCCTGGCCTAAGAAGGGCCCAAACCCCAACCTGAGGAAACGGGACAGGGGAGTTGCTGCTCCCACAACAGAAGGCAGCTTTCCCCAGCAAAACAAAGGCCCCCCACAGGCTGTGCTCCAAAGAGGCTCCAGGGTCTCTCCCCACTGGGGAGGCCGGACTGAAAGCCCCATGCAGGCACCCACCTCCTGCTGCTTCTCTCGGACTTTCAGATCCATGTCTTCTAAATACTGGTCGTGCTGAAGCTGGAGCTCCTGGCGAAGGTCCTGCATGGCCGTCTGGTGCTGGGCTTGGAGGCTGCTGAGAGCAGCTGCAGGAGAAGAGGCCAAGGGGAAGGTCATTCCTCAAGCCTGGCCCCACAGGGATCGACCCCAGCCGGCCACCTGAACCCGCCGCCCCACTGGGCCCGGACAAGAGAGCCTCCCCAGGGGAGCCACGGGCCCTCCTCCAGGAGCGGAGACAGGAAAGCGGCTCCCTCCCTCCCATCCAGGGAAGAAATGACACTGAAATGGCATTTACATTCTCACCAGGACGAGGGCTAGTGTTTTAAAAGATAAAAAGGAAAGGGACTTTAACCTTAGAATCCCACTTTTGATTTCATTTTCAGAGGGAAAAGAGACACTGGATCTGCCCAAGGACCCAGGGGGGCAGCTGTCATTACTCTCCCCATTGCAGGGGAGGAAATGGAGGCAGCTGGAGGCTGAAGGCCTTGTCCAGGGTGCCGCAGCCAGGACAGGAGCACGGGCCTTTGTGGCCGGGCTCTCTCCACCGGGGCAGCCCCTGCAGACATGGGTCCTAAAGGGTTCAGGCCCAGGGGACCGGACCACGATGCTTTGCCCCCTGGGGAGCCCTACCCTCTGCCTGGGCCTTGTCGTGGGCCATCTTCTCCAGCTCCGCCTTCTGCTCGGCCAACTGGGCCCTCAGGGCCTCGCGCACGCTCTCCATCTCTGCCTGGTGCTTCTGGGCCAGCTCCTCCTCGAGCCTTCTTAAGCATGAGCCCTTCTCTGAGTCCCAGTCTCCTTTGAGCGCCTGGGAAAATATCAAGCACAGAGCACGGGCCCTCTGGAGGACTAGGCAGCAGGCAGGCCCGGGGAAAGTGGGGGACTCACAGACACCTCCCAGGCTGGTGAAGGGCTTGACCCATCTCGCCCCACCATCCCCACACAGGCGGCTCAAGCCTGCGGCAATTCCCATTTGACAACGAGGGAAAGAAATGCGTCCGAGTCTGCCGCACAGCATGTGTGCAGGGGAGCCCAAGGCAGGTTTCAGGGTCCCAGTGCTGTACCCCCTCCCCAACAAACACAAGGGCAGCTACCTCCAGCGTCTGGCTGTGAGCCTCCACTTCTAGTTCCAGTTTCTTCTCCAAGGAGGCTGAAATAGAGAGAAGCCACTCTGAGCACAATGCGGCCCCACACGGCAGACTCTCTGTCCTGCCCTCAGCCTTTGGGGGGGAAAGGAAGGGGGCTGTCGGGAGGGCCTGGCATTCAGAGGAAGGTATTTGGACACAGGAGCGTCTCCAAATACGCAGACAGAGGACAGGCACTGGTCCTGCTGGTCCCGCAGGGCAGGATGAGGGCTCCGAGTGGGAAATTCCAGCCAGATGCTAAAACCAAGGGACGGGCAACACTGAGAGCACCAGCATGAGGCCATGGCAGTCTCTCCACATCGGAGGAAGAAGCCCCCAACTATGACTTAGCCATTCTTGGGCAGCTTCAGCCTGGGCAGAAAGACGGAGAACAAAGGGAGTCTCCAAAGGAGATCCCAGCCATCTCCCTCGCTCTGCACGAGAAGGCAGATGGAAGGCCACAACATGGCCGACTCCTCGAGGAGTCAGGCCCAGAGGAAGCCGGGAAGGCGCCAGGAGGGTCCTCCTGGGATACGGAGCCCAGGCTCCTGGGCTTCGAGATCTAGCCAGGGCCTCTCCCTTTTAGAAGGGAACAGCAAATGGATGGTAAACTCCAGACTACCCACAGTGTATGCACCCCAGTCCTGGGAGTCCCCAGGAAGGAAGCCTCTCACGAACGCTGGCAAGCACTGGGCCAGGGCAGGGCAGGGAGCCGACCGGGCCCCTGCGGGGAAAAGAGAAGAGCAGCAGGGGGTTCCCTGGGACCTCCGGGGCAGGGACGGGAACCCGTACCTAGTTCCTGCTGGTGCTCCAAGGCCATGTCCTCCTTTTCCTTGCGGTGCTGCTCCTTGATGTGCTCCAGCTCGAACTGCTGGCGGCTCTGGACAAGGGCCACCTCCTGTGCTCGCTTGTCATTGAGCATCTCCCGGAGTTCTACCAGGGCCGTCTCCTTCTCCTTGCGCAGGTTCGCCTGGGTCAGCTCGAGCTGGGCCGTGTGCATGTTGCTCAGGCTCAGGCGCAGAGCCTCCAGCTCCAGGCTGTGCAGGGTCTACAAGCAGCAGAAAAGAGGCATTGGCCAACACAGACCCCACCAGTGCTGGATGGTCCCGCGTGTGGCTGCAGCGGGGGATCCCGGGGGAGCCGAGAGCCAGGCCCCCCTGCGGGCCGCCTCTTTGCAGCTCTCCCACTTCTTAGCAGCAGCCTCACTAATGGGCTGCTTTGTGACCTGCGGCCTCCTCTTTCTGGACACCTTCCCGGGCTCCCCTTCCATTCCACCTTCCAACATCCTCCCGGCCAGCCCTCCTCACGAGGGAACAACTCCCTCCCCCCGACAGGAGCCTCGCTCAAGGCCAGCAGGCCCTTCCTCAGCTTGAGCCAAATGACTGAGTGAGCAGCACTCCCCAGAGCACCTGCCTGATTCCCCCAGGAACCTTGGCCAGGAGATGTGACCAGGCCCCCTGTGGCCCCTATTCTGAAGCAGCCTCCTTAGCAGACCTCTCCAGGCTCAGGGCGCTTCTCTCTCTCCTGCTCCCCCCACCCCCTTCCAGAGCCTCCTCTTCCTCAGGCCTCCACACCGGCCAGTTCTGGGCCTCGCTGTCCCATGGCCTGAGGGTATCATGAGGGACAAGTTCCCGCTGTGTTTAAGGCTTTGGATGAAACTCTCTGAGGAAAGTGGCTGCTCTCCAGGATGCTGACGGAGAAGGCTCAAGAGCAGCTCGGACAGTAGGGTCAGAGCAGCCCGTTTGTCCAGAATTTAAGGTGCGCCCTTCACTGAAAGGCCAGAGGCCAAGACCGAGACTGAAATGCTCTGGCCACTGGTGAGGATGCAGGAGAGGCTGAAGGCTAAGGAAGAAGGGGAGAGCAGAGGAAGAGCTGGAGAGAAAGACCTTGGGCAAGAAGCAGGGAGCCCGGCCATTGCAAAGGGGAGGATGTGGCAGAGGGGAAGGCCGGCTTGTCCAGGGCACAGGGCCCTTGACTGAGCAGGGAGACCAGAAACACCCTGGGTGCCAGGCTGAGCACCAAAGACCAGAAATCAGCATGCACACCCCTGGCACGCACACCCCCCATATTCACACACACACCCTGGAGGGGGTCGGCTCAGCCGGCCAGGGCCACGTCCTGAAGGAAGACAGGAACCCCATGGGGTAAAAGGGATCAGACCAGAAGACTGAGCTACCCCCAAGGTTTTTGTTCCACTCACTGCCTGTGGGCAGAAGAATCACAGAGACACCCATAAGAGCTCCCTAAGAGGGGGAGGGCCGCGCTCTGCAAGGTGGAGTTTCGAAGGATCGCTCGATGTGTTGCGTGGTGGGCACAGAAGAGTCTTGTTCAGGGATAGGCCCTCAAAGAAGGCCTGCAGGTAAGGGAACCTCCAGAGCCCCTGGCTAAGGGGGCAGTGCCCTGCCCAGGACCCCTGGTCTGGGCCGGGCCCAAGCCTACCTGTGCCTGGAGCTGGGCTTGCTGCATCTCTGTCTCATGGAAGGCTTCCAGGTGCTGCTGAAGCTCCTTCATCGCTTGCTGGTGCTTGCTCTGAAGTCCCTCCCGGAGCTGCTTCAGCTCCTCTTGATGCTTAGAGACTAGCTCCGCAATCTCTCGATCACGTTCTCGTTCGTGAATCTCAAGAAAAAAAAGCGATCATTGTGAATGCACAGTTTCAGCAAAGAAGGAACAGAGGCCATCGCCTCCCGCGAGCAAAGACGTTTTCCGCAAGTCCAGAGCCTGGCCCTGAAGGGCGGTCAAAGCTTTAATAACAAATCCACTATGTGTGGTCTGCTGGGGACGCCGCATCTGAAACCGGACAAAGACGATTCGAAAAAAGGTAAGCTACAAACTCCACAAAGTCCACAAGCAAGCACGCTAATGTGCTTAAAGAACACCTAGAATCTGGCCGTGACCAAGAAAAAAAGGATCAAATCACATTTTTTAAAGAAAGGCCTGTGTCCAAGTATGGAAGCAGAGAGTTCATCCTTGGCCAGCCCTGGGCATGACACCAGTCACTGTGGGCTCACAGATCGGGGCTGGCCACGAGCTGCACCATGCTCCAGGCCGGCCCCTCTCCTGCGACTTCAAAAGCACCTGATTTCTGAAAAGCTTGGGACGGAAAGCGGGGGAAATGGAAAAGGTTCAACACAGAAGAGAGAAATCCAAATGTCAGTATCAACCCCAATTTTGAAGGAAAAATTTCCAGCCTTCAAAGTCAAGTCAGCCGGGGCCCAAGCTGAGCACAATCAGTGGACATCAGACCCAGCAATCCTCTTCTGACAACAAGAATCATCACAGAAGCTTCACTGGCTGCGCAACAATAAAGCCGCACATCCAGAAGCAGAAAATAACCGTGGGGAAAGTCAACCCTGCGGGATGGGTAAAGCCACACATCCCAAGCCAATTACTGTCTTTTCTGCTGGGAAGAATCGAGGGCTCAACCTCGCTGCGATCTGTCCAAGTCCAGACTGACCACCACTGAAACAATCCCCCCCTCCCATCCGATTGGCCGTGAAAATCCCACTGGAGATCAAAAAAGCACCCAGCGAATGGCAACGTTACTGGCCCCCAGAAAAAGTCTGCCCCGTATCTGGCATCCATGGGGACGTCCTTTTTCTCCAAGTCCTTGGGGCACGTGCCTCCTAAGTACAATCTCTGGCTCATTTGCTCGCTATAAACAGTTCCCCTACCTCACCGCTCCATGACAAGTCATGACTAGCCCCATCATATCAGTCTTCCCGCACCTCTCCCAACAATGACCACTCCCATCTCATGCACCACAGCCAGTTTTCAGGAGGAGCATCAGGCTTGTTTTAACTGGGGTTCCTTATTAGCGACCACGTGGCATGTAATGCTTTGCAATTCTTTTTGAGAACTACTTTCCGTAGCCTTTTTGCATAACAACTCATCTGTTGAGGAGTGACTTTTGGATATACAAACACACGCACAAATGCACCCATGCACAAACACACACATTTGCTGGCTAGAGAGATATAGATACAGATAGATACACGTACAGGTAGAGATATCTTGCATACCCAATATATGCTGGATACCAAAGGCCTTAGACAAATGGGACCCAAAGAGTCTTTTCCCATCATCTGCCTCCTTCCCTATCCCAGATTCACTAATTTGATTTGGGCAGAAACTCTTCATTTCATTCCCCAAAATGGAAGCTTTGCTTTATCGTGATTGCCGCTCTGTCTTGTGCAAAACTGGAACCAAAGTAGATGCCCATTGTTTGGGGAACGGCTAAACACCCCAGAACCTTACTGTAAGCGGGCTATTGCTGTGCTCTGAGAAAGGGTGACTCTGAAGGCAAAGAAGCACAGAGAGACTGAGGGAAGTCCAGAAGACAGCAGCGAGCAAGCAGAGGGATGGCAGGATAACCAGAAGGACAACAGGCATACGACGAGGAGAATAAAACGGAAACAGTCAGAAGTGAATGTTTAAAACTACAAAGAACAGGTGGGCTGAGCAGTAGGGCTGTGAGACCTACTCCCGTGCAGAGGCCAGAGGGCCTCAACGCTACTTCTAGACCCAGGTCTTTGCTTTCTCCCCTTTCCCCTCCTTCCTTCCTTTCTCCTAAAAAGTTCTAGCTAGCTAGCTCTCTGACAAAGGAATGAAATCTACGTGCCGTAAAACCCAACACTACGATAGCCATTTGTTTTGAACCAAAGCCATTGGGAGCTTTTCACAGACTGGGGCAGGGTTCTCAGCCCCTCATTCTGCGCCTGCAAGGAGGCCAGGCCGGCGTGGCCACCGGAGGACGACTCCCTGACAAGAGGAAGGACCGCGCCAGTCACGGGAGTACCTGCTTAATCATGCCAATCTGTTCTTTCCGCTCTTCGTCCCACTTATGCTGCCACTTGCCCAGCGCTTCCTTCATCTGTTCATTCACGGCCTCCACCTAGAAATAAGACGAAGGACAAGGAGAGAGCTGTGTTCAAAGGCTCCACCCGGAGCACCTGGAAGGAAAACACAGATGCCCTCGGCGCCCGCCAGCCT
Source organism: Dasyurus viverrinus (assembly GCA_020854095.1). NCBI lineage: Eukaryota > Metazoa > Chordata > Mammalia > Dasyuromorphia > Dasyuridae > Dasyurus > Dasyurus viverrinus. Next base: position 1,882,319 of record CM037000.1, on the reverse strand, counting down.
ACCTCTTTCTGGTGCTCCCACTTCAGCTGGGCCCTCTCGGCCTCCTGCTGATGCTTCAACTGAGTTATCTGCTTCTCGTAGCAGCTGCTCAGCTCTGACCAGACGTCCTCCACAGCCCAAGCAGCTTTCTGTGCTTCCCCCTGCAGCTGCCACGGGGGGTCTGCTAGAGCATTTTTCAAGGAAACCACTGGAGGAATGAGGTTATTCTCTGCTTGCATGATATCTGAGTCTTTTGCCTTTATTTCAGCATCAGGTTTCTGACCCTCTGAAGGAGCCAATTTAGACCATCCCACAAATTCTACTTTTTCACGCCGCTGTTCTTTTTCCAAGCATTTAATTTTCTCAGTCAGTTCGAATATGTTTTCCTCAAGATTTTCTCTATCTTTAGAAAACATTTTTTCCAAATTATTTTTTTCTTTGACAATTTGGGTAAACAGACTTTCCTTGGTAGCAATCTCGGCCTTCAGGGTCTCCACCTCCTGCAGCAGAGCCTCCTCTAGGGTGGTTTTCTGACCCAAGCACCCAGCAGACCTTTGGCTTCTGCCTTGGTGGGCATCCAGCTGGCCCTGCAGCCTGTCCTCCTCCCGACTGTGCAGGGCCTCCAGATGCGCCGAGGCGGAAGTTCTCTTTCCTGCTCCCCTCTCCACTTCCTCAGGGCAGATCTCGACCATCCCAGGCCAAAGAAGACCCTGAGCAGATGCTGAAGACAGGCCTTGTGAATCTGGGACGCTGCCAGCTGCAGCTCCCGTTGGATTTTCAGCTTCTTCCTCCAGTCTTGGGACAATCTCAGCACAAGAAAATGAGCTTTCCCCATCCTGGTTCGGTTCGATTGAGAGGCTGTGGCCCCCCTCCCACCATGTCTCCTCAGTCTTTTCAATCTCCTGGGAGAAATTCTTGAAGGCCACCTCCTTTTCTATACATAGCTGATTTAACTTCCCACACCGCTCTCCCAAGTAAACCTTATCTTTGTCCATTAACGCCCGTAAGTCTCCACGAGAGAAGCCACTGCCGTACTGCATGTCTGTCACCGGGTCAGCAAACAATCCTTCTGACAAGTCACCAGAATCCATTTTTTCATCAAAGCTGATAATTAGCTTGTCTGTTACGAAGCCCAGACTCCCTCTCTCGGATTTACTCTGGAAAGCAGTTTCTATGTCAAAATACTCGGGTGTCTCAGAGACACTCAAATGATCTTGTTCGCTGCAGACCAGGTACTTTTCCATCAAGTCACCAGCGACCTCTAACATCACTCCCTCCACTGATGCTTCCTCATCAAGGGGGCCAACTTCAATCGTTTCATCCTCCTCGCTCATGTCAAATTTTAAACTTCGGTTTTCTTCTTCTGATTCTAAACTGAACCTTTTGAGAATATTTTGATATTCCAACTCATGGCAGGTTGGCTCTCCCGGCTGGAGGCCCACCTTACTACGCAGCCTCTCCAGCTCAGCTTTCTGGGCGCCAAAGGCACCTTGCAAGGCTCTCTCCTGCTCATGGGAAGTGAATTCCCCAACATCCTCCAGCTGGAGGTTTTTGCTCTTTTCAGATTCTTGGAGCAACTCTCCATTCACTCCTTGCACATGGGAGCTGAGTTTTTGCATTTCCTCATCACCCTTAGAATCCCAAGCTTTCTCCAAGTGTTTCTCTGCAGGTGAAAACTTCCTTTTAAGGTCCTCCAGCATAGCTTCCTCCATCCACTCAGTGCCATCTCCTTCCTCCTGAAAAGCTGCCATATGCCTCTCTGGTGTTGCACACGAGTCATATTGATGAAGATCCAACTCTTGGAGTTGATTGTTTAAATTGACATTAACTACACTGAGGCTCTGTGGCTCCCAGTCTCTCGGGCCTCTGAGTGCAGGGGCTCCCGCTCTTGTGGGCCCACCTGCTTTCCTGTATGTCCCATCCACGATGTTTGCACAAGCCTGTTTTACCTCTGTGACCCCCAGCCCAGGGTCCCACTTCAGATCCTGAGGTAGCTCATAAACCTCCTTTAGGGGATGTTCTTGGGACTCCTCAACCCACTCTCGCTTTTCCTGGTTTAACAGTCTGACTTCTGCATCTTTCACTGAAACAGCGCACTCTGGTGAAACTGAGGCCTCATCGACAAGATGTAAAGGGTCTCGCACACTGCTGCTCAGCCCTTCTTTCTCTCTGACCACCCATGACAGCTCCTCAACGGCACTTTTCAAATGTTCTTCCATCTTGGCAGAAATTTCCTCTTTATCTTTGATATTCTTAAAAATAAAATGTCACACATCAACTAAGAAGAAAACTTGCCATGCTGATTTGCATATTAATTCAAAATAATTATTTCACTCAACTTAGTTACTTAAATATAAGTAAGTACAGACTAGACCCACCGCGGTCTTGTCTTTTCTGTTTAGAAAGTTAATTTTTAGTAACAAGTGCAAAGAAAGTTCCAACATCACCACAGAATTGTTTCAAATTACGTAGGATGATGGAGAAGTTAAGACAATTAGATTCAATGATTTCCAAATGGTCTTGAGCAAATTTTGATCAGATCTTGGTCTAGATAAGGCCTTTTTCCTTCCAATTGGTCACAAGGGGGACAATTTTTAACTGGAGATTTCCCGAGTCTGCAAAGACAATTCCCTTGTTTGAATACAAAAGAACTTACTGTCCCATTCTGGAAACAAAGAGCACTTTAGCCAATATTAAGCACTAAGAAATACAGGTCACGGTGTCCTGGGAGAATAAAATTCCAATTGGACGCAAACAAGGAATTGGGTCTCTAATCTACGTGGGGTAACTCTGCTCCTACAGACCCAGAGTGACTAGGGAGGGCCGGCTGGGGAGCACTGGACCTATGATGTCTCACTCACTCACCTCTCAGGGAGGACACACCATCCACCCACCTTCCATCAGCATGGGATGGGCGTCTGCTAAGCCAGAGAAGGGAAGGCCTCAGCAGGGCGAGGTCAGGCAGCCAGCACACATAGGACACGAGGCCTGGTGGGGGCTGTAGAGTCCCAACCGAATCCCGTACAGGCACAGGGGTCACTCTAGCTCTTTGATTCCCCACAGAAAAGAGCCTCTTCGAACAAGAGTGTCCAGCCAAGGCCCCGGCAAGAGCCTCCAACCTTCCTCACCTGCTGATTCGCTGCTATCTGTGTTTCCAAATCCTGGGCCCTGTGGTACTGGAACTGCAGGGGAGTGCTGTGGTATGGATCTTGCAGGGGAGTGCTTGGCTCCAGCGGGCACTGCGGAGAGACTGCTGCCAGGGGCTGGGGCTGTAATGGGCCTCCTTTGACCGGCATCTTGCTCTTCAGAAACTCACTATTCTAAACACCAAGTGATTGGCTGGTGAGCTCTCCGAAGAAGGAAGCTACTGGGGTGCCTGCCTTCTCCCCTATCCCCAATACCTCCTCACAGATCAAAGTGAACTGTGTAAAGGCAGAGAGAGTGCTTGCTCTACCAAGCAGTGAGCCCTGATCCCCCAGGATGTGATCCCCACCCTTCCCGTCCTCTCCCATCTCAAAGGCCTCCCCTCTCCTTTACAGGCGGCTAGAGTCCTTCCAATGAAAGCCCCCTCTCGATTCCTCAGATCACCCTGCTGCTCCTCTACCGCTCCCTTGGATCCCTCACGCCCTTCCTGCTCCGACAGTCCCAGACAGAGTAGGAAAGGGTGACCATCCCATCCGGTCCATATTGGATGTCTGAGGCCCAACCCCTGGTCATCCCACCTTGGCTTGAATACCCCCACAGCCCTTTCAGGCTGGCCAAAGCTTCAGCACATTCTGTCTCCTTTAATCTTCCCAATGACCCTAAGAAGTAGGTGCTGACACTGCTCCCATTTTAGGGATGAGGAACCAGAAGCAGAAGTGTCTGAGGTCAGGGCCTTCCCATCCCACCCTCAACACACTACCCCCGGTGGTTCCAACAGCCTCAAGATGTCCGTTCCATCCAACTCGATTCGGGACCACACTCCCGTTGTTTGCTCCCTCCGCTTCACCCCGATATGTTCCTCAGAATCTTCAGGATTCTCAACTTGGGCCTGGAAGGGGCCAGGGAGGGGAGGGCTGTGACCAGGGTCACACAGCATGAGTGGGGGCGGCTCCTGGGGCTCCCCGGCCCAGGGGCCTCTCCTCCTGTCGCCATCTGGCCTCCACCCTCTGTGCCGACAAGACCCTCCCTGTAGCCGCTCTGGCTCGGCCTCCCAGTCCGGCAGACCCTGAGAGTGGACGAGGGACCGCCTTCCCTCTGCTGGATAACGCTCTGCCACGACTCTGACTGCTTCTTCCTGGTCTCTCTGGACCCAGGGACATCCACGTGCCCCGAGTTGCAAGCTGGCTAATTCCTCCCAATAAAAGCTCTGCTCCTGCACTCCCGGCCAACACTCAAGAGGGCTCCTACCTGGGAGCCCAAACCCACACCTGCTGAGAACTGCGCTCACCATCCCCCTCCAGGACTCAAAGCCAAGCTTCAGCCCTCAGCCCCACGCCCCCTTACCCTCTGCCAGGTTTCTTCTAAGGCCCCTTCGGGTAACCTCAGGCCTCCCTGCCAGCCTCGTCCTGGGTCCTTCTCTCGCCCTGACTCCACTCCAGTCAGTCATCAGTGCCCAAGGCCTAGAATCTACCATCCATCTCACATCTTTGGTTTGGCATTCAAAGCCCTTCACGTGGAGACTCATCCCCTAGTTTTCCCAGACTCTGCAGGGAAAAACGCTTCTTGCTCTCCTTTGTACCCCTAACGCTTAGCATATTACCTGGTACAGAGTAAGCATTTAACAAGACTGCTGAGGCAGCTGGGAGGCCCAGGACAGAGCGCAGGGCCTAGGACCAAGAGGACCTCAGAACAAATCCAACCTCAGACACCGCCTAACTATATGACTCTGAACAAGTCATTTTACTCCGGCCTGCCTCAGCTTCCTTCTCTGTAAAATAGTGATTTCTGGGTCATATGAGCAACAAGATGGAGGACCAGATGCTTTCTCCAATCCCTGTAGCTCTCAAACCTCTCCAGAAGAGAAATCACGCACCAGAAAGAAATCCATTTCAGCCGCCTCCAACTCTAGGACACCCATCTTCCGGTCCTCCCCTTCTACCCTGTGCCCCGGACCAAGGGAGTCTAGTCTGCTCGGGCCCTGACAGACAAACAGGGCTGCTGTGGACAGCCCATGTAATGTCAGGGGCCGGCACGGCCCCTCTCCCAACAGCTGCAGCCAGACCAGAGAACCGAGGAATGGCGGGAGCGGGACAGGCCACGCCCACAGGAGGTTGTGCAGCACTCACCTCGGTGGTCAGAAGTGACCACCTAGAAGTCAGCTGGGGAAAGGGCCTGCGCTGGGCTGCTAGGAACGGCCTGGTGTGGGGCAAGGCTGAGGACCGAGATCCATCTTCCAAGGATATCATAGAAGAGGGGGTAGCAGAGTCAGAAAGTGAACAACAAGGGAAAGTGAGGTGAAAATCCCCGAAATCACCAAAGGTCTCGGAAAGAGAACAGAGCTTGAAAATAAGCAGATAAAGCAAGAGGAAAACTAGTAACAACAGAAGGAAATCCCGAAAACAAGTTCAGGCCCCTGTGAATAAAGAGTCCAACCCCTGAGGAGATAAAGGACTGTAACGTGAGGACAACACAGGACCACAAGACACTGATCCTGAGAGGCTTAAGTTAGAAATGAGAACAACGAGAGCAGAATTCACAGCCTGTGAAGCAAAAACAACTGTCAGAAGAGACATCAATGGGCATCTCACCAAGGAAATGAGAGAACGGTCCATCAGGAAAACAGAGAAAAGTGAAGGAGAAAATCTGCTCAGGTCTCCAGAGAATCTAAGCATCCAAGGGCCCCTGGAAGAATTAGAAATGCCGAGGAGATGGAACGGGGTTCTCAAGAGCACTGGAGTGCAAGTGACCTGCCGGACAAATCAGAGCTTCGCCATCAATGAAAAAAAAGATGGCTATCCTATAATAAAGAGTGTTTGAAACATTCCTAGAAAGAAAACCAGATGTGAACAGACTATTTCCTTCTCGAATACCACAAGCACCAGAGACACAAGGAAAGAGAATAAACGGCCTGCAGGCGTGGAGCTGGGAAAGACCAGACCTCAGCAGCAGCAACTGGAACTCCTGGAGACATCTAGCACTTGGGGGAACAGGGAAGTACATGGACCCAGGGAGGTTTTTGAGAAAAATGAGGGGAAAAAAGTAACAGGGAGGGATCCACTACGGGGCAGAGTCCTCATTGACCCCGCAAGAATTGTCAGGCAAACTCTCCGAGGCAATGGCAGAAACTACCTAGAGGGGAGGATTCAGAATGGATACCTTGGAAGTCTGGGTTTCACAAGGCATACGAAGAACAGAAAGACATTCATTATAAGGGTCCTGAGTCAGAGAATGAGGAGACAGAAAGGAAAAGAAGAGAAATCCTTTCTGGAAAAGGCTGCCAAAAAATGACATTTTAAAAACTAATGAACAGGATGCAAATTAAAGCAATTCTGAGGCACCACCCACCTATTAGACTGGTGAAGATGACAAAAAAAGGAAACTGGGGAGGATGTGGGGAAACCGGGACACTAATGCACTGGTGTGACCATCTGGAAAAAAAGCTGCAACTACACCCAAAGAACAATCAAACTGTGCCTACCTTCTGATCCACCAAAACTACTAGTAAAAGTTCAAAGGAAAAGTTGCAGAACTATCCATCCATATATTTTTTAAAAAATCAAAAAGAAAAAAGGAAAAGAAAAGGATCTAGATGCACAAAAATATCTAGAGCCGATCTTTTTGGAATGACTAAGAAGTGGACATCAAGGGGACTTCCAGTGACTGGGGAACAGATGAACAAGTTTTAGTATAGGATTGTAATATATATATATATATATATATATATATATTTATACAAAATGATTCAAAGTGAGGAGTGAGAAGGAAAGGGTGTCAGAACAAACCCAGCCTCAGACACTTACTAGCTACACGGCTCTGGGCAAGTCACTTCACTTCCACCTGCCTCAGCTTCCTCCTCTGTAAAGTAGTGATTTCTGAGTCATGTGAGCCACATGATGAACAGAACTAGTTAAAGGGGAGGGGAGGAAGAATTAGGGTCAGAGTTACTAGGAAGGAAAAAGGGGGGAGAATCGTATACCAGATAAAAGCAGGACAGAAAAAGGCTAGTGAGACAAACCCCAAAGGGAAAAGAAGAACAAACAAGTGGAAGGGATCAGGGAGGAAGGGCAGAGAGGCACCTTAAAGTACGCAAAGAAACAAAGCCTTGTGTCGACAGCACAGGAAGGGAAAACTCCCCACTAAGCTAGGGATAACTCTAGCCTTACCTCACCGGGTTACTCAGAGGGCAGAGGGTATTTGCTGTGTGCCCCATAACCCTTAGAGGGCTGACTTGGCAGCCTGACCTTAGCCCACATGACGTCATGCAGCAGGCCTCCCATTTGAGCCTGCCCCTGCCACACGTAGGCTGAGGAAGTGCCCCAGGAAGGCTGGGCCACAGCAGTGAGGAGGAAGCTGCAAATCAAAACTTTTTTTCCAAAGGAAAAGAGCCGACCTCTATAAAAAAGTTTTTCTTAAAAATCAAAATGTTAGGGCAGCTGGGTGGCGCAGTGGAGAGAGCACCAGCCCTGAAGTCAGAAGGACCCGAGTTCAAATCTGGCCTCAGACATTTAACACTTCCTGTCTGTGTGACCCTGGGCAAGTCGCTTAACCCCAATTGCCTCAAAAAAAAAAAAAAAAAAAAAAAAAAATCCAAAATGTTCTTCCACAGCAAATTACCTCTTGTAACTGATGTTGCAAATGGTGCATCTGAGTGGCCAGGAGCAGCGCCTCCTGCTGGACATGCTGGTGACTCTGCCTCGCCTGCTGAAGGTTACTGCTCAGCCGGACAATGATTTTGTCTCTTTCCTGGACTGCCATCGCTAATTCCTACCAAGGGGCCAATGCGTAACAGAGATCTTTCAGTGGGGAGAAAAGGCCCCCTCGGGGCGATACACGGTTGAGCCTCCTCGATATTCAGACCACAGGGGTGTGATTCAGAGCTCTGTGCACCAGCATTAGCAGGAGCCTCGTGGGAGGCCCCCCCGGTCAGAGACAAGGACTCTGAGCCTCCCCCTTCAAGGCTGGGCCGGGCCTCAGCCACCCAGCCCGCACTTAGGCCCTGCAGGGCCGCAATCTGCCAGGACGGCCTCGGGCTCTGCTAGCCATACTCGTCTGGATGGGCCCGGGCCATTTGACCCTTGTGGAGCCCACAAACACGCTCTTGACTTTTTAATATCAGCCGAAGCATCAAAGGATCCCCAGGACTGACATGAAAAATGAAGGTAGGGCCAGGCCAGAGCCCACTGATCTCTGTCCCCAGGGCCAGCGGCTCAGTTCTCCTCCGGCCGCGTCATTTCAGAGAAGGACGCGGGCCACCGGGAAGAATTACCCGCCCCTGTGCACCTGCAGCCATTTGCCACATCCCCCTAGGCCTCAGTTTCCCCAACCGCCTGATCCAGGGCATCTCTGGACAGCCCCTCTCTCCCCTTCCATGGCTCAGGGGCTGGCAGTGAGTCAGCCCTGGACCAGTTCCCTGAGGTCTCTTCAAAGCTCTGACCCCGCAATGAGTGGAACAGCGATGCCAGCAGACCCACTGAGCAGCCCAGGGCCCCAGCGACCATTGCCCGGCTCCCCACAGAGTCGGTACTGACCATGGACTGAGACTCCCCCTGCCCCACCCCGTCAGACTGCGCAGTCCCAAGCCACCGGTCTATAGTAAAGGACTCTCATCCAGCCCCAGGAGGTGGGGGTTTGCACCGTAGAGCCGAGGGCCGGCGAATACCACGGGCAGGAAAAAGCCTGGAAGGAACCGCTCCTGGTAGCACAAGAAGGTTGTTCCCAGAGGCCACCAAGCCCCTTTTCCTAGGGTGTCCTTCTCAGACTGTGCAGGGGGAGGGGAGGCCAATCAGAGCGGGCAAAAAAGGAGCTGCTTCTCCAGGCAAAGGACGAAGGTCCTTCCCAGCTCTGGAGCTGCAATTTTGGCGTCTGCCAGGGCTCAGAGAGCTCCAGCAAGGGTTTCAGGCCCTGGCGACCATTCCTCGTCTCTGACCGAGGAGACAAAGGACATTCAGAGATAGTCTCTTTCCCCACAGAACACCCACACAATGGAGGACACCGCCATCCTCCCAGAGCCTCAGGCCCACCACCTGGCAATGATCCTCCTCACCCCTGCCCCTGTCCCTGGCCAACTCTCACAGACCACCTTCTACTACCCTCAGAGGTAGCTCGGCTGCCCACCGCCTTGAGCCCACTACCAGACGCCTCTCCAGCCGCAGCCTCCCTCCCTGCGCGGCCTCCTCAGGCTCCTCCCCCGGAGGGCCCCGATCCTGCAGCAATGGCCTCCCTTCTCCCCTACAGCTGCAAAGTACTTCCTTCGGATGCTACCCACCATGAATATGCTGCTCCCCCTGCCCTGGTTGCCACCCCCATTAGACTGAGCACTCCTGAGAATCACCAGCAAAGGCAGCCATCGTGAACAGGATCTGTGCATAGTAGGAGCCATCATGGCAGCCTGAGCTCTAGGAACAAGGGAGCGAACCCTCACGGGGAGAACCTGACGCCCGCCTCGGAAGGTGGCCCCACCCGCTGAGCGACCCACAAAGCTCCCCTCACCTGCCTTCGGACGCCAACTGCCTCCCTCCAGTTCGTGGCAAAGCCTCCCTAGCTTTCTCCTTCCTCACTTTCCCTTTCTGCTCTGCCATCCTTTGAGGGGCAACGACAGGGTGAGAGAAATGATTATGATAACCAGCCATTTGGGGAGGTTGCCCTCTTCAGACCTGATTTTAAAGGCTCATTACGGATGACGACACTTGTGTCGTCTGTGATTCAGAGGCACCCAGGTGGGGAAGCCGTCGTGGTCAGCTTCGGGCTTGGGTGGGGATAAGTCTTAGTGAAGACTGCCCAAGGCTGGCACATGAGCCCTGTACCATGACTGCCTTTGGTCTAAGGGAGATGGCCAAATGACCGTGCTTTTATTAAGATGCTGGCTTTGTGAATTAATTGATTAAAACGCCCAAAAAGGTTGTATCCTAAGCCTTTCTAAATGCCCTGAGGAGCAGGAATGCTGGGAAGGCCCCTCTCCTCCTCCTGTCCCTCAGTTTGCAAGAGGCAGCCATGAGACCGGCCCGCCTGGCACCAGCATCCAGAGGCAGGGCAGCTGGTCAGGAGCCGCAGAAGGCAGGCCTGAAGCATCTTTCTGCCTCCTCCAGCTCCTGAGTTTTTTGGGGTTTTGCTCCACTTTGTTTTGAGGGATGTGCTTTCCTTAAGGATGTCCCTTCAGCAGATGCCAGGGACTGCACTTCTGGGAAGGGAGGTGGGGCAAGCTCAGCCAAACTGAGGCCTGCCGAAGACCTTCACTTAAAGAGGCCAAGTTCTCCCGTGGCAACCAGAGCCATCTTGTCGGCCTGATCTCTACCTGGCCACTGGACCCAGGTGGCTCTGGAGGGGAAAGCAGTGACTTTGCCCAGCCCCACTCACTTAAATCCAATTCCCCTCCCTCTCGTCACGGTCCTCTTCGAGAACAGCAAACAAGCAACACCTCTCTGTGACCCCATGGGGTCAGGGACTGTTTTTTCCTTCCTTATGAGGGTCACCAGGAGACAGTTTCCCCAAGTTGCTATGACTGAAGTATTTACTCTGTGGCTAAGCTGGGCCCCTTGGGCACACAGATGGGGGAAACAAAATGTATTCTAAATTAAGACAACTCTGAGGCACCACTTCACACCTCTCAGACTGGCTAAGATGGCAGAAAAAGATAATGCTGAATGCTGGAGGGGATGCAGGAAAACTGGGACACTGATGCATTGTTGGTAGAACTGTGAATACATCCAGCCACTCTGAGGAGCAAATTGGATCAAACTGTGCGTACCCTCTGACCCAGCAGTGTTCCTACTGGGCTTATATCCAGAGAGATCTTAAAGGAGGAAAAGAGACCCACACGTGCAAAAATGTTTGTGGCAGGTCTCTTTGTAGTGGCCAGAAACTGGGAACTGAGTGGACGCCCATCAATGGGGGAATGGCTGAATAAATTGTGGTATATGAAGGTTATGGAATATTATTGTTCCATAAGAAATGACCAGAAGAATTTCAGAGAGGCCGGAGAGACTGACACGAACTGATGCTGAGGGAAGGAGCAGGACCAGGAGATCATGGTACACGGCAACAAGATCATATAATGATCAGTTCTGATGCACGTGACTCTTCTCAATGAGCTGATTCAGGCCAGTTCCATGATAGGGAGAGAGACTGTGGGGACTGAGTGGGGAGCACAACATGGGGTTTTCACCTTTTTGTTGTTTGCCTGCTTGTTTTCTTTTCCTTTTTGATCTGATTTTTCTTGTGCAGTACGATAATTGTGTAAATATATAGAGAAGAATTGTTTAACCTATATCGGATCACTTGCTGTCTAAGGGAGGGGGAGGGTTGCAAGAGTGAAAACTATCTTTGCACGTGTTTTGAAAAATAAAAAGCTATTATTTGAAAAAAAGAAAAACCAACAAAAACCAAGGTGCATTGTCTGCCCTTCAGGAGCCAGCAGGGGAGACGCAGAAACAGAAAGTGGGAAGCCCAAATTTGCTCCCGACTGAGGCCGCCGGCCCACGCTGCCCACATCCTCAAAGACAGAAAACTGAAAGAAGTGGCCAATCAGGTGAAACCTGAACCAGCCTAACATGCTTCTGGTCCATCACTGACCTTTGGTTATTCTACACTAAGAAAAGGCTGCTGTCAACAGCAGCCAAACATAATGAAGAAATCCACAATGCAGTGTCTAAAGCGCACGTACTGTGCCAAGCCCTGGGGCTACGAATGCCAAAGCAAGACCCTGGCCCTCCTGGAGCTTACATTCCACAAAACAAGCCAATTACTCAAAAGAAATTCATCTGGAACCCGGTGTGAAAGACTATGCGAAGGACCTGTTCCCTCCCAAAGCTCCCAGCGCTCTTCCCCAACTGGAACCACAGACTGGCATCAAGGCTGCTCCCACCGCCTGGACCTCCTGCGTGCCCCCAGGACCCTCCCACCCTCAGCAGAGCCCTCTCTTTCCTCCAACGTCACAGACCCGACGCAGCCTCTCCAAGAGTCCCGGGAAGGTGCTCCTCCTCCCCCTCGCCCTCCCTTGGGCTCCCCTAGAGGGCAACGGACTCCTACCTGCTGCAGCTGGGATGTCTCCGAACACTGGGCCAGCCACGGCGGAAGCTCGGCCGCCTGCTGACTCGGCAGATCAGCGTCGTCCTGCTTGCCCTTGGGCTTCTCTTCCAGCACCTTCATCTCCCCCTGAGGCTTCGGGACTTCAGGCACGCTGAGATCTATGCCCAAGGAAGACCCGCTGTCCTGTATGGAGAAAGACACCAGGTTTCACACACACACACACCGGCCACCTACTCATGTCGCATCGAGCACCTCAAAAGAGCTGGCAAGGACAGCGCCGAGACCATCAGGTCGCCGCTGGCGGGTTCCCGGCCCAACAGCGAAGCAAGGAGGGCTTTAGAACAAATTCTGCAGAAACCACAGTTGTACGAGGGGTGAATTTGGCAGAGGGAAGGCAGCTGAGAGGAAAGCTTCCATTCATTACTTGCAAGGTCTAGAAGTAAAGTCCACTGCGATTCTGCAGCAGCTTCTGAGGATGAAATCTTTTCCTTTCCCGGCTTAATAATATTTTGCCTTTTTCCAATAACATGTAAATAGAGTTTTCAATATTCCTCCTCTCAGCCTTTTGGGAACTTTTTGGGGGGAGCGTTTGCCACTGACAAAGCTCCCTCTCAGCCTTATCGATTAAGGGATAAAGAGGGTTAAGGAGAAAGTAGAATCAACGACATCTCCTGCTGCTCCCTAAAGACAAATGGCAGCAGCTGCAGGCACAGCGGCGGGGCAGGACACATCTCTGCCAGTCACTGACACCGGGACAGGATGGCACTTTATGCCACTCACAGCCCCACTTTCCCACTGCCTGAATTTCCCAAAGGAGAATAAAATGTTCACGTATAAGGGATGGGCGGCAGGGACATTGGTTTCAAAGAACCTGATTGGAGAGAAAATCAACCTACAAGTATTTATTCCACATCTACTACTTGCAAGTCCTGCAAATAAAAGGAAAAGAGGCAATTCAAAATAGCTGAAATTAAGGAAACTGCCATCAATATACAGGCCCATAAGACTGCAGTGATAAGTGGCCATTGTCATTTCGGAATGCTGACTATCAACAGTTCTGCATGTAGTTGTTTTCTTCTTTTCCTTTGGAATAAATTCAGTCTAGTTTCCAGTCCCAATTGTTTTTAAAAAGGAAGAATTCAGGGCAGCTAGGAGGCGCAGTGGACAGAGAACTGGCCCTGAAATCAGGAGGACCCGAGTTCAAATCCAGCCTCCGACACTTAACACTTCCTAGCTGTGTGAGCTGGCAAGTCACTTAGCCTCAATTGCCTCAGCAAAAAAAAGGGGGAAATTCAAAGGCTTCTCTTCATAAGATTGGAGCTGAGCAGTCCCCTTCCCCATGCCTTAGGGAAGCCCTGCAGCCCACAGAGACACCGGCACATAAAGCCATGGCCTTCCTAACCTCAAGCCCAGGCTCCCCAACAAGAGCCATGGCCTCCATTAGCTGAGGCTGAACCCTTAACCAGGATTCCCCAAAGCAGTTCCTCCTGCCACATTTCCTCCACACAACTGACTGACATCATCCCCTGTTCTCTCTTCTGCTTGGCATCTTGAACAAAGCAAGACTCTTCCTCCTCTTCCTCCCGCAGGGCTTCTGCTGTGAAGCTGCGCATCCTCGCCCCGGGCAAGAAGTCAGGCCATGGAAGCCCACGGGCTCGGTCCCTGGTCCCTACTCACGTTAAGGGCAGCAAGATGAAGGGGAAGCGGAAGAGGGAGAGACAACTGGGGGAAACCCAACCGCGCTGGGCCGGTTAATGCTCTCAAACACGTACCAAACAACTAGGCCTAAGAGTTTCTCAAAACGACCATGTCACCGAGGCACAAAACATCAGGGAAAAGAGAGCACCACTCACCTTCTGGACACAAGAAACCCATCCTCCCACTTACGGCAGCCAAAAACAGACCAAACACGGAGAGGTTAGTGAGGTACAACAGAGGCGCCGTCACAGCAAATCATCAAGCAAAGCCAGCAAGCAGCCACAGGCCACACTCCGCAAAGCGCCCCCCGCGGCCTCGGGGGCTCCGCTTACCCCCTCTGCAGCCTCGCTGCCCGCCCCGCTGGCCATGCTCCGTTCCGGGTCCAAAGGGAGCCCGGCCCCCGGGCTGGCTACCGCGCGCTCCTCCTCCTTCTCCTCGACAGCCGCATGGACAGGCGCGTTCTTCCTCTTCGCCGCCTTTTTCTTCGGACCCGCACCGTCGCTCTTTGTCCTCCTCTGTCGGAACTGAGCAAGCTGCACAGGAAAGTCAAGAAACAGTAGAGGCCGAGGTAAGTGAGAAAAAAGTAACAGGGCCACAAAGTCACCACACCCGGGGGAGAGGACATGGAGTGTCTGAATCCGCCTGTCGGCGAGCACAGCCCCCTCACCACCGAGGCCTGGGCTGCCCCAGGGAGCCAGCGGCCCGACGCATGGCCCGGCAGCCTCGGCCGCGGACAGAAGCGGCCTCCGCGTCCCCGTTTATCGGGTCCTTCCCGACTCCTCATGCAGGAGCAGGCTGGGTCACTTGCAGGAACTTAGCCAGCGGCCGCTCCCTCCCTCCCTTGTCTGAACGGTTCCGAGGCAGGCGCAGAAATAGCAGAGAATTAATTAAGTCAGGCCAATTTCCTCTCTCTGCAGAACCAGATGCTCCATTTCTCTGACCTGCCCCAGCTCACAAAGCACCAGGGACCTCCGAATAGTGTCGCCCCTCGCAGCCCGCCCCCCCCCCCCCCCAGGCCGGGGGAAGCGCTCTTAGCCTGGCGGCGGCGGCGCCACCACTTACGCGCGGCTCTCCCAGAGAACGGCCTCCTTCCCTTGCTTCTGGGGAGCGGGCCCAGCGCCGGGAGGCCGAGGGTCGGGCCTCCCGCCCCATCCGGGGCCTAGGACAGCCCGGACCAGACTCCAGGCCCCGCGCAGGAGGTGGCCAGGGGCGTCAGGGCGGCTGAGGCCCATCGCGGGCCCGGGCGGGGGGGGGGGGGAAGACCCGGGGCACGGCTCCTCCTCCTCAGGGAGTCCTCAGCGGGGTCACTGCCCCCCCCCCCCGCTGCTCCCCTGGGGCGCGCCCCCTTCCCGGAGGGGGAGGGGCCGGGGAGGGGGGGGGACCGGGGCACAGCCCCCGCTCCTCAGGGCCCGCCCCGCCGGCCAGGCTGCTCCCCTGGGGCGCGGGCCCGGGGGGGGGGGGGGGGGGGGGGGGGGAAGACCCGGGGCACGGCTCCTCCTCCTCAGGGAGTCCTCAGCGGGGTCACTGCCCCCCCCACCCCCCCCGCTGCTCCCCTGGGGCGCGCCCCCCTTCCCGGAGGGGGAGGGGCCGGGGAGGGGGGGGGACCGGGGCACAGCTCCCGCTCCTCAGGGCCCGCCCCGCCGGCCAGGCTGCTCCCCTGGGGCGCGGGCCGGGGGGGAGGGGGGCGGCGGGCCCCGCCTCTCTAAGAGATGCCTGCCCAAGCTGCCTCAGTTTCCTGTCTGTCCCGGCAGGGGGGCGGGCTCTGGGCCGTGACCACTGCACCGAGTTTCTGCGGCCGGGCCTCAGTTTCCCCACTTGTTGAGGGACCGGGAGACCTCGGCCCCCTCGGGCTGGCCTCAGTTTCCCCCTCTGTACAACGAGGAGGACCTGAAAGGTCACTCTCGGTGACCACTCCCCGGGCCGCTCTGGCTGCCCTCCTAGCACACGCCCCCTCCTCGGGCCCGCCCCTAACCCTGCCCCCAGCCCCAGGGCGCGCCCCAGGAGCAGCAGGAACTACAAGCCGCTGGCTTCCGGCCGGACTACTGCACTTCCGGGACCGTTCTAGTAGGCCGGAGGACCGAGAGACTCGGTGGTCACGGTCAAAGCCCCGAGGGCGGGGGGGGGGGGGCTGGGGAAGCACCAGGCCTGACCCCGCCTCCGCCCCCCGTTTATTGGCAGGCAGGCAGGGGGCGGTGCCTAGGAAAGAGCGGCGGATTCAAGATGGCGGCGGCCAGAAGGTGGAGAGTTCCGGGCGAGAGCGCGGGAGAGGCGCGGCCCCCGGCGGGGATCGGGCCCTGCCGGGCTCCCGGCCCCCGACGCGGGCCGCACCCGCCCGCTCTCCCGGACCCGCCACTTTCTCTCCCCTCCTCGGGCCCCTCGGCCTCCCCCTCCCGGGCTGGGCGCGCGGGGGCCCACGCGGGGGTGGGCGTCGGCCCTACCTTTGCCCGGCCGGCCTCCACCTTGCGCCGCCGCTCATCTCTCTCGTAGGCCTCCATGGTCCGGCGGGGAGGCGCGCGGGGCTCCGGGGCAGTCGCGACCCTCAGCCGCCGCCTCAGCCGCCGTATTGACACGGCCGCCCCGCCCCCTCTGAGCCCCGCCCCCGTAACTGACCGGGAGTGAGAGGGGGGGAGGCAGCGCGGTCCCGCCCCTGCCTTCGCCGCGCCCTCCTGAGCTCCGGCGGCGTCTTTCGCTCTCTCGCCGTCTCGCCCCCGCCCATCGGCGTCCCCACAGACGGACGTCTCCACCGGCCAACAAGCGAGCGTCGTTCGGCTCTGCCGTGCCAATCACAGGCGGGGACGGGCCGCTCTTCTCCTGGAAGCCCGGCCTCGCCCAACCAACCGCCGGGGCGGAGCCCTGAGCGACAGGGACGCCCGCCTCGCCCTCTGGGGCTCCCTTCTCCGCGCAGGCCGGGCTCCGCCCGCCGCCCGAAAGAACCGGCCAATGAGCTACGGACGGCGGCCAGGCCGCGCGTTCTGTTTGGCCAATTTCAAAGGGCCCGCCTCACGCCGACGGTGCGCGTTGTCCAATCAGAGGCGCGGGCGGGAAAAGGACGGCGGCGGCGGTCCGGACCTCGGGCCTGCGCCCGGGAGCGGGTGTGGAGTCCGAGACCCGGGAAGGACAGAGCGAGAAGGGGCGGGGCGAAGTCGTCGAGAACCTCCCCCCCTTCCCCGCTGCCCTGGGGGTGGGCCCGGATCGCGAGGGGCAAACCGAGAAACTGAGGCCCGGGGGCCGGGACTGGTCCGAGGCTGCGGGGGCGGGGGCGGGGGGGGGGCAGCTGCCAGAGCCCGCGGTCCTTCCTGAGGCTGTGGCCGAGCCGGCCCCGCCCCCGCCCTCGTGTCCCTGAGAACTGGGGCCCTGCGAGCCTCTGCCGCCACTCCCCGCGCGCTCCTGCGGCCCTTCCCTCTCTGAGTCTGCCAGCCCGTGCCCAGTCCTTGGGCTCAGATCCTTCGGGCTTCCGGGGTTTCTGCGCCGTCCCCGCGATCGGCCGTTTCCGGCTCCGGCTCATCGCCGGCCGAGGGAGCTGAGGCCCGAGCCGGGCAGGGAGCGGCCCGCAGGCTCACCTGGGCCTTTCGCCCGGGCGGAGGGGGGGGTCGCCCGCACTGCCCCCGACCAGAAGGCGGCGCGATGCCGGCCCCGGTGAGATCTGCTCATGCCACACTTGGGGCATCTTGCCCTGCTCCGGGCTGGTCTCCAGCCATTGCGATGTTCAGCTCGCCTCGCTCGGAGCCCGCCGGCCCCTCCACGCCCGATGACCGCCGGCCGTGCCCCGGCGCTGTGGGGGCCGGAAGCAGGAAAGCGTGCCCGACACCTCGATAGCGCATTGGAGTCTGAGGCCTGATTTGCACCCAGAAGCACCCCCGCCTCACCGAGAGCAAACGGGACCGACGTTTGCCTGGGAAAGCTGGCTCTAGCTCCCGGGCTCCTCCTGCTGCCGGAACCGCAGACCCCGGAGGAGAGCCCACCTCCCCTGCCTGAAAGAATAAGCAGGGCTTCCCTTTGTGCCAAGCGGTTTACTAAGGGGACGCCATTTAGCCTCCCCAAGCCCCTGGGAGCTTCCTCCTCCAGGAAGCCTCCCTGCCCCTCCTTCCCCTTTATCCAGCTTGTGCACAGTGTGGTGCCCTGGAGGGCGGGGCCGCGCCTCTCTGCGCACCCCCTGTACCCTGCACATAGTAGGCGCCTAGTCAGTGCTGCCTGAGCTGGGCTGAGGCTAGGCCCGAGCCAGGGGCCTTTGAGGCCTTAGGAAGGGAGCAGGCTCGGCACGGGGTCCGAAGGACCGAGACTCAAGCAAGGCCAAGAGTGGCCCTGAGGAAAGCCACAGGGTGGGGGAGGGGGGTCGTCGGCGAGCCGGCCCAGGGCCCAGCCCTAACCCCGCTAGGGGGAGCTAGTGAGGAGCCAGCCCGGCCCGTGTCCCAAGTGTTTCAGGAAAGAGGTTTGGGAGAAGGTTGTGGGCGGCTCTCGGTGACTGCCCGCGCTCCCACCCAGCAGGGAGAGAGAGGAGGGAGAGATGGAGACAGACCGAGACAGAGAGGGAGAGATGAGAGATGGAGAGAGAGCCATCATCTCTCCTTCCCAGACTCATGGGAAGGCTGAGCCCACAGGATCACTTGAACCACAAACTCCTGGTCCTGTACATTTCTCCATAAAATGAAATTGTGCGGATGTGGTCTCGGCCAAGGCCTCCCCCTGCCCCCCAGGACGAGGAGGCTGCACTCTAGAACCTCCCCAGCTCTCGGGCTGTGACCCTAGGTGTGCGGCTGCCGCCGGGGAGCACGTGGGAGCTGGAAGGGCCCCAGAGGCGGCCCCCAGTGGGGTGTGGCCCTTGGCCGAGGGCATCTGCCAGGGGCCGTGCGTCTCCCGTGTGTCTCTTGTGGCCGGGAGGCTGATCTCCCCCATGGGTTAGGGGATAAATGTCTCCTGGGCTCACTTCTGTCCATCACTGTTCACAGAGGGACTTGGCCAGCCACTAGTGCGCAGTAGGTGCCCCTGGTGCATGTAGTAGGTGCTCCCCAGTATGCACAGTAGGTGCCCCTGGGGCACGCCGGGCTCTGCTCTGGCTGATCTGCAAGGGGGGATCTGAGGAACCAAGAGGAATAAAGAAAACCTTTGCTCAAGCTCCCGGCCTGTGTTGCCCCCCACCCCACCGTGGCCGCTTTTCCTTTACACCGGACTAGGCTGCGGCTCCCATCTGTGCTAGCCAGGATGAGGCGTCATTTTGCAGGGATCTGGGGTGACATGCCCGGGCAGAAGCTTGTTTACAGGTAAAGACATAGTAACGAGCTCCAGCCCGGCCTCCTGGAGCTCCTGCCCCGCGGGATCCTAGCAACTTCCAGGGCAGGGCCCACGGGCACCCTCGGGGAGGCCGGCTCCACAGCAACCCCCCAGGCAACAGAGCCAGCCAGGCAGCTGAGAGGAGCTGGGGGCACCGGGTTCTGTGGTCGGCCTGCAGCCCCTCTCTGGGCTGGGCCTCGGACCTGATCTAGCTGCAGGGGCCGCCTCACTCTCAAGGACCCCGTCTGCACACGCTCCCTCCCCAAAGCCCGGCCCCTGGCTCCCGGCTGCCATGGTGGACGCCTCAGTGGCTGACCAAGTGACCCGATTAAAGCTCAAACTCTTGGAAAAGGTAAAGGGCAGCCAGCTTGGGAGTGGGCCCGGGGGGGCCGGCCGTGGCCGTGGGAGTGGGCCCAGCGTCCGAGGGACACAGCACAGGCCGGTGCTGACCTGCACTACAGGAGGGAGTGTCCTCCTTGGGAAGTTCCTTCCATGACTCATTAGTCTAAGCCAGGAGCCCCCTTGTCTCTCGTGAGCCCCCGTCAGACTTAGCCGTTAAGCTTCCCAAGCACAGGGACACCAGGAGGGCACAAAGTGAGGGCTGCTGCGGAGAGTCCTCTGGGGGAGGGGCCCTGGGCACCCCCAGCTGCACGTGAACCCGGGCCCAGGGCTGCTCCTTTGCTCTCGGGAGCCCCAGAGGAGGGGGCTTCATTGGCTGGGCCGTGACTCTCCCCACAGTCTCCCTGGGCCAGTCCCAGCCAGGCCCCTTGTCTGCGGGTGGGCCGGTGTCAGGGGCCTCAGACCTTGGGAACAGGCTGTTTCCTCAGAGGGATACGGAGACAGGCAGCGAGCAAGTGGACGGACAGACAGACGGATGGGCAGAGATAGACGGGCCAGATAAGTGGGCAGAGAGACAGGCGAGCGGACAGAAATGTCTGTCTAGGCAGAGAGATTCAGGTACATGTGGACAGGCAGACAAATGGGCAGATGGACAGACAGGAAGACAGAGAAATGGACAGGGCGGTGGGCAGCTAGAGAGACGCATAGAGGCAGAAAATGGGTAGACACACAGACGGGTCCTCGGGCAGACACAGACAAACAGGCAGGTGGGTCTCGGGCCTTTTAAGTGGGTCCCTAGCATCCTGCCTCTGGCCTGCGCTGGGGGGGCGGGGGTAGCTCATCTCTGTGGAAGGGCTGAACCATGCGCTGGCACAGCTGTGAGCGGCAGCTGTGAGCTCACCCTGATGCCCCGGCCCTGCCACTGGCCCTTGCCCACACCCCTGCTGCCCAGGGGAGGCCCCGGCCCCGCCAGGCTCTGCAGGGCTCCTGGAGCTCATCGTGGGCCACTGGGTGTCCCCTGGAGACGTGCCCTGGCTTCCTATTGGGGTGTTTGCTCTAACATTAGCTCTCCATAACCCACAGCTGCCCCCCCCTCCTGTCAGTTAGACTGTGAGGGGCTGTTCTGCTTTTCTAGCCCCCTCCCCTCCCCCCCCCCATGTTTGGGGCCATCAGGCTTTAGGGGCAGCCACGGGAAGGAGCCCGGGGCTGGCAGAGACCGTGGGGCCCAACCCTGACTCCTCCGGGCCCTCGGCCAGTCACCTCCTGGGGATTCTGCCCTGGGCCCGGCTCCCAGCATGGAATGACACGGTCCCAGTTCCAGGGGCTCCCGTCTAAGGGGGAGGATCGGACTTGTGGCCTCTGGGGGCCTCCCCTGACTCCTTCCCGGCCAGGGGGCTGGTGGGACGTGGCTGCCGGGGGCCACAGGCTGTGCCGGACCCTGGAGAAGCCCCTCTCTGGGTGCCCCCGCCCAGGGCTCTGGGGATGGGGGAGGGGGTTCCCTGATGCCGGCCCCGGGCCATGGCGGGAATGATGGGGGGGCAGTGTCCCCTAACATTAAGAAGCTCTGGGAACCCAGCTGGGCTGGAGGAGCCGAGGTCAAGGGTCAGCCTCCCATGTTACCCTGGGGGGGGGCAGCAGCAGGAAGCACTTCGGCCCCGTCATTCCCTGGCCATGGGAGAGCAGGGCCCGGCCTTCCTGGAGGTTCCCTCCCCTCCGCCCCCACCACAGGCACATCACAGTGACCGGTGCCTGGCAGGAGGGAGGCTCAGATCGAGCCAGGGCCTGGTTCGAATGCTACCCAAGCTGGCCCAGCCCCCACCTCAGAGGCGCGAGAAGCCTCCCTGAGGCCCCCCCGCCCCCCCCCCCCCGGCCCTTCTCTGCTGGGGATGCCCTCGGCCAACAGGCAGCTCAGCCTCTCCTGCCCCCTGGGCGAGGCAGCTTTGTCCTGGGCCAAGCGTCCCCGAGTGCCCGGGCTGTGCTCTGGCAAAGGCATCGTTCTGGGTCTGGGGGCGCCATCTCTGGGCCTGCCTGGGCATTGAAGGACCCCTCCTAAAGGTCTGCCAGGCCCCACCCCCCTCTCCAAGCCCCCTCCCGGGGCTGATGCCCCCAAAGCAGCGAGAGCCCAACATGAAAACCTCAAGGGTGACTGTGCGCACTCAGCGTGGGCTGCAGCACCCCCACCCCTCCGTGGGTCCCCGACGTCCCCTCATGTCATACCCTCGGTTCCCAGAAGCTTGAGGCTGAACGAGAAAACATGGAGGAAAATCTGGAGCCGTCCCTCGCTGTGCCAAGTAAGGGCTGCCCCTGCCTCCCCCCCGCCCCGGCCCTGCCCCTCACGGCCGAGTCATTCCCGCAGGGACGTCCTGGCCCCTGGGCCCTGCCTCTGCCCCTCACTCATTCAGCCGTGACTGCCGCGGTGACATCCCCCAGGAACGGGCCTATTGACAGAATGAGCCGCTGTGCAGGGGAGGGGAGCACCTCCCGGGTGGAGGGGAGCACCTCCAGGGTTGGGGGGAGCATCAGTGTGAACCAGGAGGGTACTAGGGTTCGCGGAGGCCAGGGGCACTCTGGGAGGCAGGAGGGGGACAGTTTGCTCATGCCCTCCCTTGGCTTCCAGCCCCTTCCCCAGCTCCGATGGTCTCTGTGTGTTTGCAAGTCAGAAATGGCGGGTTTGTCTGAATAATAGAGAGGTCACAGGGTACAGCGGGGGGAGGCCTGGCCCCAAGCCTCCAGAAGAGACCCCCACTGTCCTGGGAGCGCCCCACAGCAATGGGCCGCGTGCCAGCCGCCCACAGCGCCCCGCATCTAACAGCCTCTTTCGAAAGAAATTAAAGCGTGAATAGACCCTAACCCTACATTTAATATTTATTATTTTTATGAACTACATCAATATGACATATAAGTAATATTAACGTATTATGCACTGGCACAGTAATTGTTGCATTTAATGTTTATATTCACTAATATTTAATTATGTGCAAATATAAGATTTAGCAATATATGATTCACAGTCATGTATATCGTTAATGTTATAATTTTAAATATTTAAATTCATTAAAACTGAAATAGAAAAAATAAGATAGAAAAGGAAAACAAGGGGCAAACAAGAAAGCCAGGCGGCAGAACGGGCGTCCCCGACTCTGTTCCCTTTTGGGTCCGTGATGGCCGCTGCCGTTGTGTTCCGAGCCTCCGCTCTCCCTGTCTGGGCAGGACCCG
Source organism: Dasyurus viverrinus (assembly GCA_020854095.1). Taxonomy (NCBI): domain Eukaryota; kingdom Metazoa; phylum Chordata; class Mammalia; order Dasyuromorphia; family Dasyuridae; genus Dasyurus; species Dasyurus viverrinus. The sequence continues at coordinate 1,859,651 of CM037000.1, read as the reverse complement.
GCCCCGCCCCAGGGCTAATGTCTGTGTCCCCCCCAACCCCCCTCTGTCCGGCCCGAAGCCCCAGTTCGGTTTGTCTCTGGGGAAACCTCCACCACCTCCCAGAATCCTCCCTCCTAACGGGCCCTTAATAGCTGCTGGCTGTATTTGTCGTGTTCCGGCCGCTGGGGGCGGTGCTGCCATGGATCTGCCCCGCGCCTCATTTACGCTGGGCTGTGTCTGGCTGCCATCTGGCCCCCGGCTTCCCGAAGCTGCTTCTGAAGGGTTCCCGCCTTTGTCCCCCAGGGAGCTACGAAGGAGAAGATGAAATTGTGCAGAGCGCCCTGAGGAGGAGGAAGGACCTTCTGCACAAGCTGAGGGTGCGCTCAGTCCCCAGGGGCTGCCCCGCCTCCCTCCCTGCCCCATGCCCACCTGTTCCCTGGTGCCCACCTCCCTCCCTGCCCCATGCCCACCCGCTCCCTGATGCCCGCCTCCCTCCCTGCCCCATGCCCACCTGCTCCCTGGTGCCCGCCTCCCTCCCTGCCCCATGCCCACCTGCTCCCTGGTGCCCACCTCCCTCCCTCAGGCTCCCCATGTGCCCACCCACTCCCCATGCCATCCTCCTCACAGACCAGGGCACAGAGCACAGAGCGCTGGCCCACAAGTCTCTTGACAGGAGACACTCATTTCCCCAGCGATGAGGTGGAGCATCTGCCCACCAGGTGGTTGTGAGGCCCAAGGAGATCCTGTGTGTGAGCAGCACTGGGTCCCTCCTGGTGCCCCCCTGGCCGCTGCCTGGGGGAGGACGGGGCTGGCTCTGAGGGGTCCATCGAAGGCGTGTCCCTGGAAAGGGCAGGTCTAAGTGTGGTCACCCCCTGGGCCAGACCCTGAGCTCCTCCTCTGTTTGGCTTTGGCCAGGCTGGCCCAGGCCTCCTCCCATCCCACCCCCGGGGGCAGGTTATGTCCCCAGGAATACCAGGAACGGCCTCTTTGTGCTTTAAAATTCCCAGAGCGCTGTAGGGGTGATAAGTGGGCGCATGTCCCCCCATTTTACAGATGGGAAAACTGAGGCAGACGAAGGGTCCCTCGGCTAGTGAGGGCCTGTGGGCAGATTCCGGCCGGGCACTGCCCCGACCTCCCAGGACCCACTTGGCCTTTCTTTCCTCCCTGGCTCTCCCAGGGGGCCCTGAACAGTTTTGTTGAGGGGCCGGGAGCTGATGGGGCAGGTCAGCCCCGGTTTCCAAACTGATCAAGTGAAGTTCTCACCAAAGTGAGCCTGGTGGGGACGTTGGGGGACCCAGGACAGGGACCGGTGGAGTCGGGAAGGGCTAAGTTCAGATCCTGTCTCAGACACCGACTGCCCACAGCTGCCTGCCTCAGTTTCCTTGTCTGTGAAATGGGGGTAACAGCCAGCTGGGAGGATCACACAAAATCGCTTTTTTAAAGTTCCTGCAGGAAGGGGAGGGAGAAGAGAATAAAGGAGACAGTGGGGCCTACAGGGTGCCGGGCTCCATGCCAGGTACTTCCCACATATTGTCCGGCTCCCTTCGCCTGAAGCTCCACGTAACCGCGAGCTGTCCCTTCTCCATCCCTGGGCTCGAGGAAATCGTTGGCAGCAGGGGCTGCAGCCCCCAATCTGACCTGCGGGCCCTGGTTGCGCCCAGGCCCAGCCCCCTCCCCGCCTTCAGCCCCGGCTCCGCCACCTTTGCAGGAACAGCACCTTCTGGAAGAGCTCGCCGGGCCCTATCCCTGGGGAGGGAGCCCCAGGAGGAGCTACCGGGCGGAGGGGCCCCCGGCCCCCATCTACCCGTCGCAGCTGGAGCAGCCCAGGATCATCCAGCAGACGGTGAGGAAGGCCCGGTTCTCCTCGGAGGCTGGCACGGGCGGAGGGTGATAGCGACCCCCGGGCCCTGAACGGATCCCCCAGAGGCTCGTGCTCCCTCTTCCTCCTCCTCTAGAAGCCAAAGGGAAAAGTGGGGCTGCTGGGAATTGCCCCATGGGAGCTGGCACCAGCCCCTTCCCCGCTGTCCGGCCTGGGCCAGGCTGCCCTCCCCCCATAGGTGAGGGTCTCAGTGGGGGTGGCTGGGGCTCTCTCTCAAGGTCCCGGCAGTGACCCTGGAAGGCCACACTCCCCCCGCAGCCCCCTCAGCTTCCCAGTCTCTACCAGTGTGGGGGGGAGGGGTCCAAGCAAAGGGCACCAGGAACTGGGGGGGGGGGGGGCTCACCGCGATTTCAGTGTGAGGAACCAGAATTCCCATGTCGGCCCTGCAAGCCACAGATGGCGAGACCCGCGCCCTGGTTCCCAGAGGCTGCAGCGGGCCGGCTCCGGCTCTCAGTGCGGGAGGCCTTATCAACCACGTGTAAATTAAGTGGCACTGGGGGGTCCGGGAGTGTGGGACCCAGACGTGCGGGGGTGAGCAACAGCGTCCCGGGCGTCCCCGAGGCCTTCGTGCCCTGGAACTCTCGCCCAGGCCGAGTCCCGGGGTTTCTCCAGGCAGAGGTTTGGGCAATAAACAAGGGAGCTGGAGCCGCCCGGGCCGGGCTGTGTCAGCCAAACTGCCATGAGAGGTGTAGAATAAGTGGGAGGCCCCCGGTGCCCCATCCCCGGGTTCCCCGCGAGGGGCTCCCTGGGTCGGCGGGTCCCCCCCGGGGTCGGTGAGCCGGCCTTCCGGGCCGCCGGTGAAATACCACTACTCTGATCGTTTTTTCACTGACCCGGTGGAGCATCTGGTCCCTAAAGAGATGCAAGGGAGTGGCCTTTTGTAGGGGAAATGCCCGTCATAGCCTGGCTTTCTGACTGGCCAAAGGTGATTGTGTCATGCAGAGGATTAGCTGAGAATTGTGGCCAAGAGCCCCGCCCGGGGCGGGAAGGAACCAAGCCCGCTCCCAGAACCAGGGGCCTGAGGGAGCCCAGAGCCGCCTGGGCCGCGCCCCCTGCTGGCCTGGGGAGTTCGCTCTCTCTGAATGAGCCTTTTTCTGGGGGCTTCTCCTCCCCCATGGCCGCCTCCCACACGCCGCCCTGCTGGGCGCCTTCAGGAAGGGGCCGGCGCCGGAGGAGCGCGGCCGGCAGTGAGCGGTCACTGGGGGACCACCAGGGAGACCTGGGCAGTCCCACTGTTGAGGTCAGGAACCAAATGTTGAAGTGTAGACCACATGTTGAGGTCTAGATTTGGGGACCTAAATGAAATTAGGGTTTAGTTAAGGTCTAGTGGCAGGTTTGGGGTGCAGGGAGTCAAACAGAGTTCCCCTGCAACCCCCCTTGGATTCGGCGCAAGGATACGGCTGTAAATGAGGTCTAGTAGCGGCGGGGATTCCCAATAAAAGCATTTATTGGCCCGCAGAGCTAGATTGATAAAAGAGGTTTATTACTGAGTTTAGAAGTAGGAGATAGGGGAAGGTAGAGATAAGGAGGGCACCGGACAGAGGGTCCAGTGGACAGAGGGTCCTCACATGGCGACCATGTTTGGAATCTCTGCCAAGAGGGGTTCCCAGTGTGGTCCTTTTAAGTCAGAGACTTAGCTCGAGGGGCTTTTGGGTGTAGCCCCAAAGTTGGCTCAGATCCGGGTGGGGCTGGGACAGGTCCGGATCTTCTATTGGAATTCAAAGGGACCAGGATTTGTGAGTCAAAGGGGAATTTACATTAACTACCAGGGGTTAGGAATCAAAGATTGGAATCTTTACGCCTCACCACTGGTGCCAGAAGGACCCCTCCCCAGGGGCCCCCGGGGGAACAAGGATCCAGCCCTGAGGGCCGCCGTCCCCTTTGAAGGCCCCATTGGGCCGTTTCCAGCTGGCTTTGCAACCCTCCGGGCCCCACCCACTGCTCCCGGCCCCTCATCCCAAGCAATCTCTTCACTTGTGGCCCTTCCCAGATGGAGCCTCCTCTGTCCCCTCCAAGGGGAAGCTCCCGTTCCTTCCCCGGCTCTGGGTAACGGGCTGTAGAATCTGCCTTTAAGTGGGCCCAAGGGAGGCTCAGCGGGGCCAAGGGCAACAACCCCGCTCTCCCAGCCCTTCCTGCCCGGGAAACCACTTGTAATCAAAGCCCCCGAGATCTGGGCACCGAATGCAAGTAACTGCGGGGTGGGCGCTGAGCCGGCATCTCCCCCCCCCCCCCGGCCCCCCTGTGTGTGAGGCAGCCCTGGGACCCACCTGGGAAACGACCGCTCTGGTCCGGCAGGACCTCGCACTGGGGGGGGGGGGGGGGGAGCAGCTCTCCAGACCATGCTGGGCCTGGCCTCTCCGCTGCTCCTGGGCCCCAGGCCTCCGGTTAAAGGGGGGGGTGAGCACATGGGGGGGTGTTGGGGGGGGTGTCCGGGGAGGTCGCAGCGGAGGAGGGGTCCCCCGGAGGAGGGGGTCGCAGTGCAGGAGGGGTCCCCGGGAGGCCCCAGGAAGGAGTCGGCTCCTCCCAAGGGGGTGAGGGAGGAAGACAAGAGCTCCTACTTTGGCAGAAGTGGTCGGGGGGGGGGGGGACGTGGGGGGGGCACAGTTCTGAATCCCCCGGAGTTTGGGGAGCCATCTTCCAGTCACCGGGTCTTGGCTCAACACCCAGCGGCCATTCAAGAGCAGGGAGGGGCTACTTGGAGTCGGGCCCCTCCCCCAGCCCTGCTTAAGGCTCTCTTGGCTCCTCATTTTCCTCCTCTGAGACATTAGGAGCAGGTGGTGCCCAAGGCCCAAATCCCGCACTTCTCCAAGGCCTGGGGAGTCCTGGGCCTGAGGCTGCCTCAGTCTCCCTGCCCTGCCCCCGGGGTCCCAGCCCTGAGGGAGGGGCGAGCTGAGGAGGGGGTGGGGCCCTCTCTGACAGCCGAGCCCCCCAGGTGCCCCAGCCACCGGCCACCATCATCCAGCAGCTGCCACAGCCGCCTCTCATCACCCAGATCCCCCCAGCCCCGGCCTATGCGGGCCCAAGGTCAGGAAGCATCAAGGAGGGTAAGCTGCTGCCTGCTGGTGTCCCCCATCGCTGCCCGTGCGGCTCTGTGTCTCCCCCCCCCTTTGTCTCTCCCCCTGTCTCTGTCTCTGTCTCTCTGTCTCCCTCTGTGTCTCTCCCACTGTCTCTCTGTGTCTCTCCCTGACTCTGGGGGTCTCTGTCTCTCAGACATGGTGGAGATGATGCTGATGCAGAACGCGCAGATGCACCAGATCATTATGCAGAACATGATGCTGAAGGTCCTCCCGCCCATGACCCCCGATGCCGGCCCGCCTTGGCTCCGGCCCGCTCAGCAGGTGGGTGCCCCGGCTGGGCCCAGTCCCCCGTGGGCCCGTGCCAGCTGTGCCGGCGCCTCTGCAATGCTGACCCCGAGTGCCCACCGGTGCCTGGATACCCGGATCCCCCCCCCCGTCTTGGGCCCCTCCAGGAGCCCCTTGCCCCGTTCCCCAGGGGCCGGGTCTGCAGTCCGCACTCCCCCAGCCCCGTTCTCTCAGCCTCGGGAGCCGGCCTCTGTGGGAGGGTGCCCGCTGACCTGGCCGACCCCAGCCTGAGTGCCCGTCTCCCCCCCCGCCTGCCGGCTGCCAGGCATTCCAGTGGCGGCCTGGGTCCTCCTGAGCAGAAGTGCTATTCCCTTCGCTCCGTCCCTGTCCCCGGGCGCCGCCCGTCAGAGGCCAGGCTGGGGCGGAACGGGTTATTGTGGCCAGCCCCCTACGTTCCCCTTTACCCAGAGATGCCGCGGGATGGGGCCGGTGCCCCCCGAACCCCCTTTGGCCATTCCTTAGCCGTGTGAGCCTGAGTCAGTCTCCGTCTCCATTTCCTGGTCTGGGGCCATTGATGGTTCCTACCTAAGCGTTTGCCGTGTGCCCACTGGCCTGGCCCCAGACCCCTGGGCCCCAGTGCCTGCGGGTTGCCCGCCGACTGCCAGGGAAGGCTTTGGAGGAAGGCCTTGGAGGAGCTTGGGGAGCTGACCCCCCCCCTGGGGTTTTCTGTGCCCAGGAGCCCCAGTGTCTGCTGCGGGCTGAAAAGCCCAGGACTTCCTCTGTCCACCATCACCACCATTACGGCCCCCCGGGCCTGCCGGCTCTCCCCACCCCCGGGCCCCCAGTGGGCTACCCCCTGTGGCCCTCGCTGCTTCCGGCCCCGGCCGTGACCCAGACTCCGGGCCCCCAGCCCGCGATTCGGCACATGATGGGGCCCACCACCACCGTGCCCGCCCTCAACACGTGAGTGCCGACTCGGAGTCCCCCGGCCCCCTCAGGCTCGGGCTCCTCAGAGAATAGGAAGGGGAGGGGGGGCTCTTGGGCTGGCTGGTCCAGGCCGGGCTGGCTCAGAAGGAGCGCCAAAGGGGCCAGGATGGCGGGGTGGGGGGCAGGGCCCGGAAGCCCCTGACGCCTTCTTTCCTTGAAGGGTGGCCTCCAGCGGAGCCCTCCCGGGCCTGCCCCCAGGCTTGTGAGCCCCCTGGTCCCCAACGCCGGCCCCCTGGTCCCCAACACCGGTAAGCAGGCCCGAGCGTGGGCTGTATTCAGGGCCACTTGCCACAAGTCAAACAAAGTCTGGGCGAGACACCTTCCCTCAGCATGTAGGGAGCACTTTCTGGGCGCTGGGAACCCCAGCCGAAGGGAGTCCGCCTTCCGGGAGCCCGGCCCGGCCTTCCCTGCGGGGGACGGCTCCTCCTTGTGCGAGGGCCGTCCCACAGGCTCAGAGAGGAGGCCGAGCCTCCATGACTGTCAGCGGCCTGAGAACGTGGGAGCTCAGTGTCCCGGGAGCCTCCCTTTCCCCATGGGAAGGAGCCTTCATGCTTCCATTTCCGGGGCCCACCCAGAGGGTTCGACCCGCTACACCCCGCTAGGAAGTGGCTGAGGCTGGATTTGAACTCGGTCCTCCTGGCTCCTGGCCCCGTGCCCCTCGAAATAGGAAGCTGAAACGAGACGCCCGGGTTCTGCCGGTCCGAGGGGCCGTAAATGACCGGTCCTTGTGGAGTCGCCGCCGTGTCTGGGGTCTCCTGCCCCCGGGGCCGGGGTGCTGGCGGATGCTCCCTAGCGTCTGAGCAGACCAAGGGGAGGCCCTGGGGGGTCCCGGCCACAAGGACAGGCAGGTGAGCAACGGCATTTTTCACTGCAGGTCCCTCTGACGCTGCCAGGAGCTGGAGAAGGCCCAGGGGGACCACGAGTCATAAGTGCCGCCCCTGGAGAGGAGCCCGGGCAGGGCAGCGGGGCGGCAAGTCTGGCCGGCTCTGGAGAGAACGCGCCTCCTGCCAGGGGGGCCGAGAATAAATCGTGGCTGGCCGTCAGACTGCGTCCTTGTGCTTTGTGTCCCTGCCCCTGCCCCGCGCGGGGCCACGGGGGCCTTTCCTCGCCCTCCTTCCTTCCCCCCGCTGAGGGCGGAGCCAGCCGGACCTGCTGCCCCCTCCCCAAGATGGGAGGCCCTGGGGGAGCCAGAGGGGCCTCCAGGCCAGGGAGCCCCCTCCCCCATACGCTGAGCCCCAGGGAGGGGCCGGGGCCGGGCACCCTTGGCACCAGCCACCGATGCCCAGAAGCAGAGCTTCTCCAGCTCGCTCCGGTTCTGTGGACCCTCCGTAGCGGGCCAGAACAAGGGCCTGACCTCGGGGGGGGGAGGGAGGGTCTCAGCGGCTGTTCCTGTGCTGACCGCGCCTGGAGGGGCCCCCCCATCCCTGGGCCTGGCCATGGGGGCAGCTCACCCCTAGCGCCCTCTAGTGGCTTTGATGCACATTTCCTTTTGCCCTCCCCTCTGTAGCTGGATTTGGGGACTATTTGTGCTCGGACACAACCATTGCGGGCGGGGGTGGGGGGGTTCCGGGGCCAGCTTAGAGGCAGCAGGGGGCGGGGCGGGGCAGAGGGAGGGATGGGGGGCTCAGCCCGGAAGTCAGTGTGGCTGATTTTAAACACACATCGATAACTGCTTATCCGTGTCCTCTGGACAAAGCATGATGGGAAGTCGGGGAGGTCACTCGTCCTCGGGGCACAAGGGAGTGTTTCAGGAAAGTGTCCCCAGGAGACCGCCCTGTGAGTTGGTCCTTGGTGTGTGTGTGGGGGGGGCCCTGATGGGGGGGAGGCGCTGTAGAAACTGCCGACTCGAGCTCGGGGACCCCCGCCCGCCGTGGAGCCCCCTGCTGTGGCGGCGGAGGGCAGCTGGTGGGGGCTCCTGGGGGCTGATCCTCTGGGCTCTCGGGCCCGACACTTCTCAGGCCGTCCCTTTGCTGCCCGTGGGGCCGGATGCAGGGAGTGCGCTGAGCCAAGGCCCCTGTGCGAAAGCTACAGAGGGTGTGAGGGATGGAGAAGACCCTAACCCCAAATAACTACTCAGAGATCACGTGGTAGAAGGCAGAAAAGTTTTTAATAAATTCTCATGAGAATGAGCAATTCCCCTGCAAGGAGGGAGAGAGCGCTTGCGGTAGGAGGACTAAAGATTTAGGAAAGATACAGTTTTTATAGGTGTGGTTAGAGAAGATTGCACCATAGGTTGGGGAGCCCGGAATGCTTTGTCTCCCCCATCCCCAGAGGAATCATCAGTCAGACCTTCAGATCACTGAGCTGCCGCCTTTGATTATCTAAATACTAATAGCACTGCCCAAGGATAAATGTCGCCATTTCTGGTATGGTGGGTCCGTCTCGAGTTTTAAGCAAACCCTGGCTTGCACACCCCGTGCTCACGCAGCTCAGAGACACAGAAATAATAAAATACAGAAAAGGGATTTAAACATTCCTGTAAGTTCTCCACTTTCTCTCTCTGTGGGAGGTCGGGAGGGCGTGGTCTCCTCCCAACTGGTCAAGGGAGAGCCCACCCGTGGAAACGGAGAGTTGGAGGGGTCGGTGCTGACAGAACAAACCCCGAGGGTGCAGGAAATACGGCGCCCAAGGGGGCGCCAGAGCCGCTGCGGGGAACGGGCTGTCCAAAGGGCTCGGAAGCCTTGATGAGCAGCCGGCATTCTGGGGCCCAGGGACGACACGAGCTCCCACCTCCCAGGAGGGACGCAGGCACACGCAGCAACAGGGATCTTGGCTATTCTCCATTTGGGGGCAGGCGAAGTGGGGAGGAGAAAGGGCAGGTTTGATTAAAGGAATAAGACCCTCCGGGGCGCAGTGGTGCCCCATGGGAGAGCGCGCCATGGCTGAGCCTCCCATCCGGCCTGGTCCAGTGTGTTCCCGCAGGAGCCGTGGCTGGGCCGGGCGGGGTCTCAGAGGGAGCAGAATTACCCCACACCAAGTCCTGCGGATGCCGGCCCGCCACTGCTCGGGAGGCTTTCCAGGGCCCTCCAGGGGCCTGGGGCAGAGGCCCCGCCGATTTCCCTCATCTTCTTTCTCCGGCCAGTGGCTGGGGGCCGACCGACTCCCCCGGGCCCAGCTTTCTCCACATTGCCCTTGTGAGGAACACAGGTTTTGTGCAGGAGGCGCCGCCCTTGGCTCCTGCTGCATCCCGGGCGCTTTCCCTCGGGAGAAGGTCCCGGACTCCAGGCGGGGGCGCTGACTTTGAAGGAGGGAGCCCCGAGAGGGAAGAACATCCCAAACCTGGAAGGAGCTCCTGGTGTCCTGACAGCTTGGAAGGAGCTGGGCCCTCAGGCCCCCAAGGAGGGGGCTCCCAGGAACCAGGCGAGGTCTCTCTCCCCAACCCCCCGCCCCGTGGCTCTCGTCTGCACTGAAGGACAAGGGTCCAGAGTCTGTCCCGATTCCATGCTGGCGAGAGGTGGGGATGGGTGAGCTGTGAGTGTGCCCACAGTGCCCGCTCAGCGTGCCCTCGCTTGCAGGTTTGAGGACCAGCTATGTTGCTGGCTGAGTAAAGACCCCCACCCCTTGGCTGTCATGCCCGTGGCTTTGGGAGCAGCAGAGGGAGCTCTCATCAGGTGCCTGGCCCCGAGCAGGTCCTCATGCCGTCCCACATGCCGGGCGGTCACTCCCCCTGGTTTTGCTCACGAGCCTCCCAAGGCTCTCCCTCCCCTAGAGGTGGTCAGTCTACTTGGTAAAAGAGCTGGGGAGAAGCATCTGACAGGAGAAAGCCCACTCCCATTCTGCAGTGCGCTCACAGGAAAACGGGAATGCTGGCTAAGCAGGAGCAAAGGAACAAGACTTGTCCACCCTAGGAGGCCCAGGGAGGAGGCACTCGGGTCTCTCCTCACGGGCTGCTTCCCCTCAGCTGCCAGGGCTGCCCCCACAGCAGACAGGCACACTGCCAGGCTCCCTGCCCAGCCCACTCTCTCCCTGCTCCTCCCCCAGGCCCCAGGGATGGAGAAGGTCGGCCCTGGCTGTCGGGGACTTAGAAAAGCTAATCAAGCCCATCACAGAGGAGGACGGGGCTCCCAAGTGCCACCTGTCAGCCCCAAGAGACCTGGGAGACCTGCGCAAAGGCCCAAGGAGGGGCGGCTTTGATGCCGGCTTGCCCCTTCTCTCAAGGGTTTCACGTGATCGAGGGACTCCTCCCAGGCTCTGCCCTGCAGGGTCCTTGCCCTGCAGATAAGGCATCCTGGCCAGGAGTCTGGGCAATAGGCACATATTGATCCCAAGAGTCAATGTGGCCCTCACCAATGGATGGAGGATGGTGAGCCCCATGGCCCCATGCCTGGAAGTCTTTCCTCAAAGACCCCGGTGGACAGCCCACAGGCCTTGCTCGGCTACACCAGCTGGCCAGGTGAGGGGGTGGGCAGGACAGAACCCCTCTGTGGGAGGTGCCCACTTCTCCTTGCCCTCTAAGCTGTAGCACAGCTGTCCTACTTCCCCACCCTCTCACTTTTTGACCCCAAAGCTCTAGGGGGCACTGCCCATGCCTTCAGGTACTCTTCCCTTCCTGGGCAAGGCTCATTGGGGCAGGTGGCAGGACCTGTGCTTCCTGGTGTCCCCAGGAGAGTGGGGCCTGCCCTTGGTTGGGAGCTGCTCTCCCTTGCAAGACCACAGCTACTTGGGGCACCCACTCCCCTTTTCTAAGCCCCTTCCTCGTCCGGGGCCGCCGTCCCATCTGGTCCCTGAGCTCTGGGGGCAGCTACGACCGATCTGTAAAGGGCATCATCCAAAAACGTTCTTGGTCAGTGGCTGGAGGCTGGTCCCAGCGACCTTGTTCAGCGCTTCCAGCGTGAGCTTTTCTTTGCGATACATCTGAAGCAGAGAGGGCAGGAAGGGGCAGGGGCGCCATCAGGCCGTGTACGGAGGGCTGGAGCGAGCCCCGGGACGCACAGATTCTGTGGCAAGTGGGCCCGGCCCGGCCACGGAGAAAGCGCCGGCAGGAGCAGAATCGGGCCCACTGACTACACTTTCCTTTCAACCATTTTCTCTTCCATTAAAGAGAGTGTTTGTTTTTACGCCTCCTCTGAGTGACTTTATCCCCCAATCCCCTGTCTCCATGTGAACTGGCACAGTCCCACCCCTGGAGGCCAGGCCGGCACAAGCAGGACCCCAGAAATCAGACCCGACTCCTCCCCTTCAAGCCCACGGCAGCCCCGCGGACGGGCAATGCTGACGACTCTCTGGAGTCCCACAACCCGGGGAGGGGGGAGGAGGCTCCTTCACATCGTGGGATGGCGTGGGGCTGCTCGTGAGCAGGGTCTGCGGGGGAATGGGGCACTGTGGGAACCGGACCCCGGCACCTACCTCCTGCCACTCGGCTGCTGTGCTGTGCTTGTACCCGAGCAGATGGCAGAGCCCGTGAGCCGCCGTCACCTGGCAAAGAAACGGACCCACATGTTCCATGGAAAGGACCCACAGGTAACACAAAGGAACTAAGCTGGAGAGAGCCCCCCAGCTCCCCACTTTTTATTCTGGGTTAAGGCCGGTCCGAGTCACCAGGGCGAGTGGGTCTGGGCCATGACCTGGATCAGCGATGAGGACTCGGGCGTCTGGTCCAAACTCAGCTTGGGAAGGCTGGGACCATGGACCCCCAGCAGGGACTTGACAGGGGCCCTCCTGAAGCCCAGCCTGCACCCCCTACAAAGTCTGGGAGGGAACAGCTGAAAGCGGGAATTCACCTCACAGGCCTGGGGAGCTCAGCCCCCTGCGGGCCTGGGTCTGGCCATGAGGCCCTACTGAGTGAGGGGGTTGGGAGGGATCGTGGTGGGGAGGAGGGAGCATGATAGGACAGGAAGGAGCATGGGAGGACTGGGGGGAACATGGGAGGATGGGGGGGCATGGGAGAGCTGGGGGGAGCACAGGAGGGCCTGCCACTGCTGTGGCTGCCTCGCCTCCTGGACCTCATTCCTCTTCTGGAGAGGTCTCAGAGATTGCTAACGGCCTCGCAGTGCCCGGATGGTTCTGCCCCATCTGGCAGCCGGCCCAGGTGGGCCTCTGCTTTCCTTCCCCAACATTCGCTATGTGCCTCTGGAGGAACGAGGGGGCCCTGACTGCACAATCCCTGCCCCTGGGCCCTCCTTGGAGATCCTCTCTCGGGGGGCCGAGCACAAAGGAGCATGGCCGCGCTCCCCGCCACTCACCGTCAGGACATCGTAGTAGTCTTCCCCGTTCTCTCGGCACTGGTGGAAGATGTACTCCACTCCCAGGAAGAGATCTCCCAAGTTGAAGTCATCAGGGCCCTCGGGCTGAGGCACTGCCCCTGCCCTCAGGTTCTGCCAAGGGGAAGACACGACCCCCAATGATATCAGCCCCAGGCAGTGTTGGGGGGGGCAACTGGAAGGCTGTGGTCCTGGGGGCTGGGAAGCCCGCTCTGACACAATCGAGTCACCCGAGAGCCACCGTCCTTCCTCAGAGGGTGAGTGCTAGGATCTAGGGGGAGTTCCCCTCCCACTCAAACCCTGGGTGGCCCCCCTTTCTCCAGGCCCAGACAGGCTGCTCCGAGAATGCGACGAGTGCCAGTTTAAACAGTGATCACACCCCCTTGGTCCATGTCCTATGTTCCGGGGGACAATCTCTCCCCCGGGAGCCCCACCTTTCACCAACAACCCCCCGGGCAGCCTGAAAGGCCTTTACTCTCCTTTGTCATATTGGATATGTCCTAACTGTGCCATCGAGGTGGGAACCCCAGAGGCTGCTGGGAGAGCTTTGCCAAGCGGAGAAGCAGCGTGACGGTGTGCCAGGTGCCTGAGCTGCAGCTCTGATGCCAATGGGCCGTCCCCCTCCCCATCTTGCCCTCTCGCCCCTTCCCCATCTCTCTGCTCTGTCCCTCTCGTTTAAGCCTGCATCTGTGGGAGAAAATGAGGGCTGAGTCCCAGAGGCAACAGAAGGGTTGAAGACCCAAAGCTCTGGCTGAGCCAGGCTGCGGGGTGGGCACAAGGCAGGGCTCTCCCAGACAACTTGGAACAGCGCCTCCAGAGGCTGCCGGAGAAGCGCAGCACACAGAGGCTCGGACGCCCCTCCGGCCCCAGAGCACTTAGGAGGGCTCAGCAAAGGCCAGTTGGTTGGGGGGCGCAACAAGGACCCTGGCAAAGGCTTGGGACGAACAGTGCTCTCGGCTTCCCGAGCAAGAACCAAGGCTCTGAATGCAGAGCAAAGCCGGCTCTTTCTTTACTTTCTTCTTGTCGCTTTTCGTTTTCTAGCCCATGTTTTCTTCACATTAGGAAACAGGGTTTGCCCGACTGCCCGGGATGCCCCCTAGCAAACGGCTTGCCTTCTTAATTGGGGGGGGAGGGAGAAAATCTACAATTTGAAGATCTAAAAAAATCACTTAAAACCTTTGTGCATAATTGGGAAAAACTTTAAAAACACCCCAAAGACGGGCCAAACAGACCCTGCCTTGGAACCTCATCAGCAGCCACTGATCAGTACTGCACTCGAGGCCGATGAGAACCCCAGAGTCACAAGCCCACGTCCAGCCTTAGGGCCCAAGGGAGTCTTTTACTTCTCTGGAGATCCTGCAGGCCACACTGCAGCTCCCCGACCCCTCCCTTGATGTCTGCTCTGGGGCTCCATAGAAAATGCCAATGAATCCCTTCAGACCGGCAGGACGGCTCCCAGAAGCCCCAAAGCCTTCTTTTCTCTGGGCCAGGCAGGCCCAGTCCCCTCCTCGAGGGGCCCTGGGCGTCTGGCTCTCTTGGAAGACAGCATGACCCCGCAGGGGTGGCCTGACTGACCAGGGTATGGAGACCATGGTGGGAACAGCCCCTCCCCCTCGGAGAGCCCCCAAAGGCAGGGACCTGATTGTTTCCCCGCCACTACCAAGCTTCTCGAATAAAAGGGAGAAAAGAAAATCTCTAGGAGAAACGACTTGTCTTTGAAAACAGGCCCTTGTGAGCCTGACCTTCCACCATGGGAATGAAATCAGGGCTCTGAGAGTAGCCAAGAAGCCACCTTACCTCATGAAAGGGGAACGAGAGCACGTCGGTGGGGCCGTGGCTGCGTCTGTAGGTTCTGTTAAGGCGCTGAATGCCTGCGTTGTCCATACATATCACACCCAGGTCAAACTGCCGGATGCCCAGGATGTTTCGGAGCAGTTCGATTCTGGTCCGAAGCGGGACCCGCCGGATGGGGATGACGCTCTGCAGGTTCCTGAGCACGAGGCTCATCTTGAGACCAGGAGGACCCTAAGTGGATTATAAGGAGACCCTGTGAATTACACACGAGCACAAACATTAGATCCGGCAAGTGATACCACGGTCGCCTAACAGCCCAAGCAGAAACGTTAGCTGGGAGCGCTCAACGATGATTGTGCTTCAAGGTTCCTGAGCAGAGACCAACGGACCGTCTAGGGATGAGTTTTCTGGCCAAAGTCAAGATTCAAGGTTAAGAAGTCTGTTCTGACCAAGATCAAGGTCAGCTTGCTCTAAGCCTGAGCTCTATTCACAAGGGAGCACCTTGTAGCATTTTGACAACTAGAACACAGATTATAAACACCAGTCCAACAGCTCAAAACAAAACCAAAAAAGCCACAGTGATGCTTTTGGCTTCACATCACGGCCATTTTTCTGCTCCTCTCTACCCGGGACTCTCCCCCTGAAACTAAGCAAATGAGGTTCTGTACTTTGCCGGCTTCTTCTGAAAAGGGCATCGCAGACCGTGAGGAACGTCCAACATGCAGCCTTTTGCTCGTGTCAGAGCTCGGCCTCCAGGCTTTTCCTTGCAGACTGGTTAACTGGAAACCCAACACTCTCTCTCTCTTTGGCAGAGTTTAGTTCTTTTAACTCGCTAAAACCATTTTTTAAACAAAAAACCAAACCACAGCATGGCTAAGAAGCCCCTGCACACGAGAAGGCAGCGCAAGAACATTCTTTAGCCAGCTTTGCCTCTGCCCCGGGCCTTTTATTGGCCGCAGCCTCAAATGCGCGTCTCTCCCCCTCTCAGCCGAGGACCACACTTCACACTTCCAACTTCAGAGCTCCCTCTGCCCCCTTCCTGTGACAGGTTCCCCTGTAAATCTTTCGCTCCCACTGCTGACAAAGGTCTTCTTGCTGCCAAGGCTGACCCCTGACCTCATCCTTTCCTGGCTCTATAACAGATGCAGCCAGAGAAGCTGCGTTCAAACCCAGGCTCAGACCCGGATTTCTCTCCACCACCTCCAGTTCTGTCCCCTGGGACCCAGGAGAATGAGCCTGAGCCTTCTTTAAGCACCCCAAGATGGCTTCCGTGCTCCTCCAGAATCTTCCTCAACCAATCCTCCAGCCTTGTACGAACCCCAGGCTTCCTTTGGTTTGTAAGGCACGAGTGACTTAGCTAAGTGGAGACACGATCTCTCCTAAGTGCAGGAAAGAGAAAGAAGAACCAGCAAGAGACAGGGAGGGACAGTGACAAGACAGAAAGCCTGATGCACCTGGCGGGGGAGTGTGGGCTCCTCTTCTCTTCTTAAATATATGATGCTTCTCTGGGCGCAGGTTTCCTGGGGGTTTTCTGGAGGCAGCCGTGGTTTTGGTTCAGAGCAATAATCACCTCAAACACAAACGTCCTCCAAGTCTGCCTGGGGCTGGGCAGCTTCCTGGAGAGCCTTTCAGACCCGCCCTGGTCTCAGGGGGGAGGGCAGGAGGCCGGGGCTGTGAGACGGAGTGAGTGACTCTGGCTGCGCCTCTGCCTCTGAGAGGGGCCTTCTGAACCAGCCCACTCCCTAACGCGGCTCCTTTTTGTGCTCTTTTAGAGGTGTGAACTCAAAGGGGGCCCCGAGAGAGGGGGATCGTGGGAGCCGAGCGTGGGATTGTGGGAGCAGAGCGGGGGCCGTGGGAGCCGAGCGGGGGATTGTGGGAGCAGAGCGGGGGCCGTGGGAGCCGAGCGGGGGATTGTGGGAGCCGAGCGTGGGATTGTGGGAGCCGAGCGGGGGCCGTGGGAGCCGAGCGTGGGATTGTGGGAGCCGAGCGGGGGCCGTGGGAGCCGAGCGTGGGATTGTGGGAGCCGAGCGGGGGCCGTGGGAGCCGAGCGTGGGATTGTGGGAGCCGAGCGGGGGCCGTGGGAGCCGAGCGTGGGATTGTGGGAGCCGAGCGCAGGGCCGCGGGTTTCTGGCCAGAGTGAGAGCCCCAACGAGCGCTTAGAGGCCTCAGGGAGCTGGAGGCTGGTATCCCTCCGGAAGGCTTCTCCCAGGGAGCGGCCAGCGGCAGCCGGGGAAAGCCAGCGCCCAGCAAAGGAGGGCGGGCGGTCTGTAGCAGCCGCGGGGCTGGAGGCGGCTCTGGGGAGCAGAAGGGGCGGCCAAGGGAGAGGAGCGGACGCTCCAGCACCTCCACAGCTCTCAGGAAGCACGTGAAAGGGGAGGGTCCCTCTCAGAGTCGGCCTGAGGCTCAGAAACAGCCAAAGGCTCAGAAACAGCCAAAGGCGCAGCAATCAATGCAGAGCCGGGATCTGAACCCGGCCTCCAGGCCCGAAGCCCCGCCCACCTCGCTCCTCTTTCTCTCGGGCGGTGCCCCCCCCAGCACCGAGAGCAAGGGAAGGGGGCGGGGTGGGGGAGGCCCCCTCGGCCTTCGCACACCCCGCGGGCGCCCCGAGGCAGGCGGGACCAGCGCGCGCGGGCCCCACTGCAGAGACCGCGCTTGCTCTTGTCTCAGGGGGCGCTTCCCTTGGGCTCCTGACGCTCACAGCGGGGAGCCTGAGGAGGACGAGGGGGATGGGGAGGGTGAAGGAGGCCCGGAGGGGGAGGAGGAGGAGCCGCTCAGGCCCCACCCACCCCCCGGGGCGCTGTGGCCCCTCCCCTCTGGACCGCCACCCCTCCCGCGTCTCCGCCCCTTCGAGAAGCCCCGCCCCCACTGGGCCTCAGTTTACTCGCCTGTACCGGGAGAGGTTTGGCTTCGGACGGCTCCCGCCGGCTTCTGGAGCTGCCTCGCACACGCGCTCCGGCGACTGCCTCGCCTCCACTACCCTCCACTACTTCCGCGGGCTCCCAAATCAGGCCCACACGCAGGCCCGGAGAGAAGCAAACACCGCACTGCGCACGCGCAGCACGCACACGTCGCGCAAGCGCTAATCCAACTTCCGGTCGCGGGGTAGGGCTGGGAGAGACACACTTCCGCGCGCGACCGGAAGCGGCTTCGGGTCCGTCTTTGTTTACGGCCCCCCCGGGTCGGTGGCTCCTCGTCTTCTGCGCTGGCCTCGGACCCGGAGCCGGCTGAACATCCGCCAGGCCTTCTGTTCTTGCTGCGAGGAGGTGAGTGCGGCCGGGGCCCGGGGATCGGGGCGGCGTCTCCCTGCGGGGTCGGGACTCGGCGGTCGTCTCGCCTTCCTCCTTCTCGGCTCACAGACGGGGAAACTGAGGCAGCCCGGAGGTGAGGCGGGCGCGGGCCTCGCGGGCAGGAAGGGCGGCACCAGCCTTCTCCCGCCCGGCCTCCGTCCCCCCGGCCTCGGTCCGGTCTCCCTGGCCTCGGTTTCCCCGACCTCAGTCCCCACCCGGTCTCAGTCCCCCCGCCCGGCCTCGGTCCCCCAGTCTCGGTCCCCCCGGCCTCGGTCTCCCCGGCCTCGGTCCCCCAGTCTCGGTCCCCCCCGGCCTCGGTCCCCCCCGGCCTTGGTCCCCCCCGCCCGTGAGCCGAGGGGCCTCCCCTCCTCCCCACGGAGGAAACCGAGTCTGGAGCGGGGCGGGGCCCCGTCCAGGGGGCAGAGTGGGGGGGGCAGAGTGGGGGGGGGCAGAGGCGCTTTCTCTCCTCGCCCCCCCCCCCTCCGCCCCCCGCCCCTTGGTGGCCCGGAGCCCGGGACGCAGCAGTCGGCGCCTAACTAGTGCCTGTTCTCTCGCGGACGGGCCAGGGCATGGGAGCCGAGGCCCCGGCCGTGTCCGGGCGGTTGGTCAGCGCCCCTGGGCCGGGGGCAGCCTGCAGTCTCCCTCCTCTGCACCCGTGGGGCCCTTTACGGTGACCCGGCCAAGGCCGCCCAGCTCGGACATCCTGGGGCAGGGGCTGGCCCGGGGGAGCCCGGTGCGGAGGGAAGCGCGGGGAGACTGGCCCGGGCGGTGCCGACCTCGGCCTCTCCCCCGCCCCTCCCCCAGAGAGCCGGGAAGGGCGGCAGGGGCCGCCCCTGTGCTCAGGAACACCCCAAACACTTCTGGGAGGGCGTCCGGCGACTTCATTAAACGTGGCTCCAAAAAAGCGGCGGGATGGGGGGCCCCAGTCGGAAGGAAGGCCTGGGGAGAGGGTGAGCGTGCCCTCCTTGGCCCTCCCGGGGGCTGTGGGGGTTCAGGGAGCCCTGCGCTGTTTGCCAGGAGCTCCGGAACATCTGGCTGCGGTGAGAGCCTCGGGACGTGAACTGAGGCAGCAGCCAAGGGGGTCTGATTGTTAAACTGCAGCTGTTGAGACCTGGTTCAAGCTAAGCCCCTCCCCCTTTCCTCTTTTCCCTCCTTCCCCTCCCTCTTTCCCCCCTCCCCCCTTCCCCTTTTCCTCCTCCTTTCCTCCGCCCCCCCCCCACTCCCCCTGCTCTCAGTCCTCAGACCCCTGGACTTGTTGGCCTCTGCCTTGTCCCCAGCTGGAGAAAGCTACGGGGAAGTGGTGGGGGGGCGGGGCAGAAGTCCTCTGGGCCAAACTTCTGGGGGGGGGGGGGGGCTGTGAGTGGCGCAGTTGAGGATGCAGCGGCAGTGAGGGGCAGCCCGCCCTGGAACCTCGGGCCTGGTTCCTGCGGCTCCATCTCTCTCTCCCACCTCCATGACTTACCGAGATGATGTGCAGAAGTTGCTAAGAGACTTTTCCTGGGGGGGGGGGGGGGATTGTGCAATTAGATGATCAGGTCCCCCCTTTTTTGTTTCTATAAGTAAATGTTCCTCCAGTTTTCAGTTAACTTCCAGCCCAAGTTAGTTCATATCATTTCTCATGTGTCACCGCTGACCAACAGAACAGCGCGTGGTTGGGGGGGGGGGGGGGTCGGATGCTGACCTGGGAGGCGGGAAGACCTGGATTTAAGCCCTGCCTTCGACTGTGTGACCTCGGGCTGATCACTTCACTAATCACCTGTCCCAGTCCCCTGGTTAAATAGGAATTTTGCATCCCTTCAGACCGGCCTCCTCAGAGTCCAATAAAAGAACCCGCAGGAAGCCCTTTGCAAGCCTCAGAGGGCGAGCCCAGTGTCGTCTGGCTCCTAACTCATGATTCCCTCTTCTCCTCTGCCTTTCAGCTGCTGGGGATGGCAAAGATGAAGACAAACTTAGAGCAGGAGGTTGTTTCGTCGCTCTTTTAATCTTTTTTGAGAATCGGTTTGGAAGATGAACCCCAACAGTCTTTTTGGGGGACAGCAATCCAGTATGTTCTCCTCTACCAGTGGCTCCCTGGGAACGTTTCAGGTTCAGCCACCGTTTCGATTCGGTCAGCCCTCGCTTTTTGGACAGAGCGCTGTGGGCGCAGGGCAGAACTTTGCCCAGACTTCCGGGGGGACCCAGTCTTCCTCAGGATCTACACTAGGATTCGCAGCCAACTCCGGGATCGGGTCTCACTCTGTGCCGGCCCCCCAGGCTCCTGTCTTCACGGCGGCTTCCGGACCCCCCAGTACATCTGCCCCCAGCAACACGGGATTCAGTTTCAAGACTCCCACCAATATCGGAGCTTTCCCCAGCACCCCCAGCTTTGGGCACGGTAGCGGGGAAGCATCCGGTTTGGGCCGATCTGAGTTCAGCTTTAAGCCTCCGGAAAGCGCAACTTTCAGACCCATCTTTGGGGCAGAGTCGGAGCCGGAGAAGACCCAGAGCCAGATCACTCCGGGCTCTTTCACCTTCTCCCACCCAGTTAGTGGTGGGCCTGAGGCGCTGGTCTCCTTCACGTTTTCCCAGGGCTCAAGCAGCTCAGGCACCAGCCCAAGTTTTACTTTCTCCAAACCAGCCAGCAACTCTTCAACTTTTGCCTCTGCCAGTCAGAATGTGGAGGAGGAAAAGAGGGGCCCTAAACCAGCATTTGGGAGTTCAGGGAGCAGCTTCACGAGCTTCGCATCACCAGGCTCTATAGGGGAGCCCTTTTCTATGAGCAAAGCAGTGGGCAAGCTGGGAAGGGATGATGCTGGTGGCCAGGGAGGGTTGCTATCTGGGCACGTGAAAGGGCTGAAAAGGAAGGAAGACCACGACCGGTCACCCAGGAGACGAGACTACGACGCTGTAGATGACGTGGAGCTCTTGTCACGGGGAGATCACCCTCCAGAGAAGCGCCCTCCCCGCCTGGCTCGCCCACGGGGGTGGCGGCTTGTTTGGGCGGACGCTGCAGGACATGCTGAGGAGCAACAAAGAAGGCAGCCGTCTGGGAAGCAAAGAAATAAAAAAGGAAGTGGGGAGTTTAGAATCCAGCGAGACAGATCACGGTGTTGCAGCGGGAGCAACCTCGTCCATGTTGTCCATCCCCCGGCTGAAGGAGGAGGAAATGGATGGCAAAAGTGGCCAGGAAGGTACGTATTCATTGCAGCCTCTGAGAGTGG
Organism: Dasyurus viverrinus; assembly: GCA_020854095.1. Lineage (NCBI taxonomy): Eukaryota > Metazoa > Chordata > Mammalia > Dasyuromorphia > Dasyuridae > Dasyurus > Dasyurus viverrinus. The sequence goes on along the minus strand of CM037000.1, from coordinate 1,839,023 downwards.
CCTCTGAGAGGCCAAAGGGCAGATGTATTCTCTGGTCCCTGTGTGTCCACCTCCTCAGCCCCTGCTGATCCAGCTCCCTTCTGCTTCCCTCGCAGTGTCCGCCAACAGGGTTACCCCTTCCCGCCGAGGGAAGAAGGAGAGCGTGGATAGCTCTAGCAGCCTGTCACCCAGCGAGCTCACCGCCATTCAGTGCAAAAACATCCCCAACTACCTCAACGACAGGGCGATCCTGGAGGAGCACTTTGGCCGATTTGGGAAAGTGCAGCGCATCTATCCCCGGCGCAACCGAAAGCTCGCCATCGTGCACTTCTCAGACCACGTGAGTATTCTCCTGGGGTGGGGGGGGAGGGGGGCCCTCTGCTGGGCTTGGCCCAGCTCTACCTCCTCTGCCCCCTCCTCCATTCCCTCTCTGATAGTCTTTGCCTTCCTTCTTGAGCATGATTAAGGCATTTACTGAGCACCCACTGTGTGCCAGGGGCTGTAAAGAAAATAAAGACCATCCTGCCCTCCAGGGGCTTATCGGCCAAAAGCAAATAACAATAAGCAAACTTATGTCCCAACAAATGTGGGCGAGCTGGGGGAGTCATTGATTAACAGATGGAAGGCAGTGTGATTGGTTAGTATTTGGAGCAGAGGATGGAGAATGTTTCAGGCCCAGGGACACAAGCCAGAGGCCTGTGTGGCTGGATCAGCCTCCTGGGTCGTGGAGGCCTCTGATTCTCAACTCTGTGCCAAAGGCTTGAACCAGAGAAACCCATTTCCCATTGTTTTGGCTCCTGTTCCTCTTGCCCCCCTGTATGTTGGTGGGCCATGTCTGCCAGTGCATGTGGCAGCTTGGTTTGAGCTGCAGCCGGTGCTATGCCCAAGTTGCCAGTCACCAAATGAAAGCAAATTGATTAAGGATAGTGGATAGTCTATCCACCAAGGCAGATCCACCTGTCTGTAACCTGACATGGTTTTGGAGAATTGTTCTGTCAGGACAAAAGAGTCCTCTGGCCACGGCCAGCCTTTGTCCTTAATGAGCTGATCCTTCGGAAGCTTCCTGCTTTGGTGGCCCACACCCTTCCAAGTTTCTGTCTCTGCTTTTGGAGTCTGGGTGGGTCCCTGCTGTCGTGAGAAATAGGTTTCTTGTGTGGCCTCTGTTGTTGTCCCTTTCCTTCTCTATTTATTTCTTTCATTCTGTTTCCAGTGGCATTAAAAAGTTTAACATTCATTTAAAAATTTTTTTGAGTTGTGCATTGCCTCCCTTCCTCCCATCCTCTCCTCAAGAAGGCGAGCAGTTTGCTTCAGATGACACACGTGTAGTCGTGCAAAACATATTTCTGTTTAGCCATGTTATAAAAGAAAACACAGACTCCTTTGCCCTGACCCCCAAGAAAGAAAAGAAAAGTGAGAAAATCTGCTTTGGTCTGCATTCACGTTTCACCAGTTCTTCCTTTGGGGGTGGAGAGCGTTTTCCAGCGAGTTCTTTGGAATCGTCTTAGATTACGTATCGTTGAGAAGGAATGAGGCCTTCCTGGCAGATCATCCCACAGTGTTGCTATGACTGTGCACTATGTTCTGCTTACTTTACTTGAGGTGAAAAGGAAGCAGTGGCCCCCAGTTTTTCCGGACTCCATCTGCTTGTCGTTTCTTCTAGCCCAATAGTATTCCATCGTAGTCACGCCCCACACCTTGGTCAGCCCAGCACTCTAATGCCTGTTGGATAAAGAGCAGCTGCCGTCACGTGGGTGCAGTGCCTCCTTTTCTCTTCCTTCCCCTTTTCTGCTCGAGGCCAGCCGCATATTCCTCACAGCATGACCGGCTTTGAGTGAAGTCATTTTGTTCCCAAACATTTTCTCTGGAGTTGTTTCCGCTGCTTCCTTTTCCACTCGGCTATCGTCCCTCCCTTTGGTGCTCCAACTTCCTGCTTATGGGTTCTGATTTGATTTTCAGGCATCTGCTGCTCTGGCTCGAAAGAAAGGGAAAGGCTTGCATAAAGACGTACTCATCTTTTGGCACAAGAAAAAAATAAGTGAGTTGATTTGGCCCTTTTCTGCTGATGGTGGGTGTTTGCTTCGAGGTATTGGGAACAGATTGGGGTGACCTGGAGGGTGGCTCCCCCAGTGCTCAATGATGACCAGCTTAAGGAACTAAGTGGCAGAGCCAGCCTCTGCCCTCCTCATCACCTAGGTGTTGCTTTGTTCCAAATGATAACGTCCGGTTCCTGGGGAGCACCTCCTTCTACCCCCAGGCTTAGCAACTCCTAATCTAAGTTGACTCTCTTTAGGTCCCAGCAAGAAGGACTTTTCCCCAAAGGAGACAAAATCAAGTGAGGGGGAAGGTAGTCAGAGCTGTGAAGACTCACCTTTCCAGCGCTCCCCACTGCGCAAACCCCTCTTGAGACCTGCCACTGGCGGTAGCAGCAGCCTTCTGAGTAAGAGGTAAGCCTAGGGGTTATAACCTATGAGCGAAGCTAGAGAACACTTGCATATGTGCTCATCTGCACCCATGGGTTTCCTCCCCTTAAATGGGGGTTCTCCAAGGAGAGAAGTTGTCTCATTTTGATCTTGTCTCTAGTGTTCTGCACTATAGGTGCTTAATAAATGCTCATTAAATTGCCAAATGGGATTTTGTCTAGACAGTCAGGAACTGATGGCTATTTATGTGGTTAGGAATGTGGTTTGGAGCTGTACGTTATAAAATGGTAGCCGTTTTGGTCCATTTATGCTTCAGAATTCTGAATCAAGGATCTGATTTGAATTGATCTTACAAATGGCAAATGTGCTTTATGACCCGTGAAATAAAAATGAACAGAAGATGTTTCCACATTGAATCTTAGTGGAAGCCTCCTTTCTAAATGAGGGACTTATCAAGTGGAATAATTCTGTAACACTCTTCCCACCATCATCCACTGTTCCGGCATTGGAATGAAACCTTTCTAATAAATACACAGAATTAAACCAAACGAATCCCTGCTTGGTCATGCCCCTAAATGTCTGCCTCAGACAGCTCCATAAGTCCCTTACCTCTGCTCAGGAGGAAGAGAGAGCACGGCAGCTCTGGGCCTTTGGAGTCAAGCTTGGATTGGACTGAGCAGGAGAGTTTTTAGAGGTGCTCTAATAGTGCCATCATTTTGCAAATTGTTTTCCTGGCTCATCCAAATAGAAGGAATTTGTCTGTTAAGACTTTCCATCGATGGTGAGATTGTAGACCTGACCCACCCCCTGCCTCCAGTTAGAATGGCAGCAAAGGCTGTAGTCCTGTCCTTTCCATTTAAGTTTATGGCAACCCGCTTCCCAGCCAATTAAAGAATCCTGGGTGTGTAGAAAAGCATTGGAGTATTTGGCAGTTTTTCCTCTTAGCTGGCTTTGGGGCCCTCACTTTTAGCTGGACGCAGTCAGGTGGGAGCTCTACTGGATTAGGGCCTTCCAGAGCCCATGGAGAGCTCAGAGTAGGACTTTGTGGTGGAGGAAGAAACCAAGGGCTTGTGCCCCCCTGAAATTCACGCAAGGTGAGGAGGCTAAAAGGAGGTTCCCAGGGGATTTAACGGGACTGGGGACGGGCAGCCTTGGGGTGCGGGCTGTGTTGGTGAAGGAGGCGTCTGTATCGGTGACATTACAAAGCTACAGCTGAGGCTTCATGGGGAACAGGCCAGGGAAGTCAAGTCAGCTCTGGGACCCAACCAAGCACGTTGTTCTGCTTTTTGTAGTTCTCCAGTTAAGAAATCGAGCCATACCAAGTCTCTGCAGTTTGAGGGGGAGCCCTTTGATTCTGGGCCTGAGATCCCGAGTTCAGACAACCTGGGACTGTCAGCGACCACCCTCGGCACCTTGATGGGCACGGTGGCCGAGACGTCGGAGGACAAGTACCGCCTCCTTGACCAGAGGGATAAGATCATGAGGCAAGGTAGGCTGTGGGTGAGCTGGGGTGGGTGGTGGGCACCAAGATGCCCCTCTTCTCAGCTCCTACGGGAGCCACCAGCGCTGTGGCAGCTAAGCCGCAGATTTGTGAGGTGCTTTCTTGTGTCTCTCGGCTACAGTGAGCGAGGACCGAGGACTCTTTGGTGGCTTTGCCGTTTTCCTTGGCGTTGCCACGTGGATATAAATGATCGAATCTAAGTTCCTTGTGGGCAGGGGGTGTTGCACTAGGAAGTGCTTCCCAGTTGGGAGGTGAGTGGCGGGCTCCGTGGCTGGTGGCTTTCTCGATATGCGTTGGAGCACCGCACCCATGCAGTGGAGAGCTGGGAGATCTGGGGCCTGCGAGGCCCTGATCCCTGATTTGAGATTTATACAGGCCAAACATGGAGAGAAGACACGGCTGCAGACATTTCCTAGCTGTGTGACTGTACTAGTCATTTCACCTCTCATTTGTAGAGTGGGATAATGTTGGTCCCTGCCGCGTTAGGAGGATCCAATGAGATAAAATTTGTGAAGCACTTAGCACACAGTGGACACTAAATAAGAGCTTATTTATTTCTTCTTTCTCTCCCTTCCCCCTGAAAACAAGGACTTTGTGTTTGCTTAGAGCTGTCCTTGGGATTCCCACTTTCCTGAGGCCTTCAGGAGTGACAGTGCAGCATCCCAACACCCTCTCTAACCGCACAACCTCAGTTTGGTGGCTTCTTCCTCCACAGCCTCTACATGCAAGCCAAGAGCCCTCTGGGGTCTGTGTATCGTGTGGCTCTTTAAGCAAGATGCTGTTTCCTTGTTGTCTTTGGTCCTTCCAAGCAAATAGTGATCCCTTCCTTCTCTTTGCCATTGGCTAGCTCGCGTCAAGAGAACAGATCTGGACAAAGCGAAAGCCTTTGTTGGGACGTGCCCAGACATGTGTCCCGAGAAAGAGCGGTACATGAGAGAGACCAGGAACCAGCTGAGCTCTTTTGAAGTGATCCCTGGCACAGATCAGGTAGGGTCCCATGGGGGCCGAGCCCGGCCTTGATTTCTCCTATGCTGTGACCTCCCGTCTGCTCTGGGTGCAGGGACGTGAGATCCCACTTCCTGTGCCCACTTTGTCATTGGGAATCTGCTGGGGGCTGGGGATGCTTGTCCTTGTCATAGCAGGTTGGGAAATTTGGAGCCCAGAAAGATTGGGATTCTATCAGCAGCAGCTCTTTGAGCATCTCCAGAAGGATGCGTGGGTGGTAGAGGGTGTTTGGGGGGGCAGCGGTAAACTTGCAGTCACTAAAAGACCGATGCTGGTATAAATCCGGGCCATTTGCCTCCTCTTCTTCTGCGTCTGTCAGCCGCTGCTGCCACAGCCCAACCTGGCGACCGGTCCCTGCTCCTGGGGACAGTGTAGATACATGGCCACGTGTCCCTGATACAAGGGTGGCCTAGTGGCCTATGGCCAATGTGAGTTTCCTTCAGGTGTCCACGTAGTGACAGGGAGGCCACAAAGACATGCAGCTGGAGGGCATGGAAGGCCTGGCAGAGGTCCCTGGTGCAGGGTCATGGCAGGACTGGGATGGGTGTGGTCCCACTGGACACACTTCCACATATAAGTCAGCCTGGGCTCGGCAGAGGCAGTGGTCTGGGCTGTCTGATAAGGCAGAGCGTGGGAAGCTTTGGAATGCCGGCCTTTCCACCTGGTGGGAGGCCCCGTGTGGACCTTGGGGTCTTTGCTCGGGATGGTGTGCTGGGGGTCCTTCCTTTGGCCTCAGGTTAGGGACCGTGGAGAGAAGAGCTCACTTCTGGATAAGGGCTTGGCTGCCCTGTGGTGGCCCCTGCTTTCCATCATTGACCTTTCTCAAGTCTGTGGACATCCTGAGGGCTATGGGAGGGAGGCTTTTCTCACAGACGGTTACTGTACAATCTAATCAGTCCATTGCTGCTAATGCTTTTGGAGCTTTCCTTTGATTTGAACCAGGTAGACTGAGCTCTTGTCTCAGCCCTCCCGCTGGTGACCTGTGTGACCTCAGTCAGTCACTTCCCTTCCTGGCCCTCTGCTTCCTCATCCGTGAAATAGGGGGAAGAGTTGCAGTAGCTGGCTTTTCAAACCCTTTGGTGTCTAGGGTCCTGGGAGCCCATGATGTTAAACAAGACTTGTTCTGTATCTTTATTAGAAAATTAAGAGTCTACTTTCAAGAAGCACGAGGCTGGGTATAGGTTGTTATCGGGAGAATGTATGACGGGAAAAGGAGGTGTGCCCTTCCCCCAGCCGCAGCGACAGCTGATGAGCACAGCCTCCGCCCCACGGTACCCTTGTGATGGTAGGGCAAAGAGGCCCTTTTTCAGTTCCTCAGTGAGGAGCTCAGGGGAGGAGGAGAGTCACCCGGGATGGCCCGGCCGAGCCGCATAGGCCCACCCCGCTCCTGTGAGGAGCTCCCTACTGGCAAGGTCCCCTGTTTGCTCCTATGCCTTGGCCTCCAGGCCGTGACGGGGTTTAGTCCTGAGTAAAGTGTTGGGCGTGTGGGCCTTCCAGGGCGAGCAGGAGTCACAAAGGCTAACTAACGGAAGGCCTTTTTGCCCTCTCCTCAGGTGGACCACGCGGCGGCAATAAAGGAATACAGCCGCTCCTCAGCCGACCAGGAGGAGCCTCTGCCTCATGAGCTGCGTCCCTCGGGAGTGCTCAGCATGACCATGGACTACCTCGTCACTCAGATCATGGACCAGAGGGAAGGGAGCTCGCGCGACTGGTACGACTTTGTGTGGAACAGGACCCGCGGAATAAGGAAGGTATGCGCCGAACCTCCTCCCATTTTGGCAGCATAGCCCAGCTGGGGGGGCTCGCTCGGCCGGGCTGGCTCTAGGTGGCAGACGCAGGAGACTTGTCCCCAGCTCACAGATGAGAAAAGTGTCAGGTGAAGTCCCTTCAGGTTCTGCACTAGGGCCGATCATTCCTCACCACCTTCATAATGATAATTGAGTCCCAAGTATCATCCTACAGCACCTCCAGATCATGGGGCATGTGTGTCTCTGTGTCTCTGTGTGTCAACGTCTTTGTGTATCTATGTTTTGGGGTGTATATCTGTGTCTGCGTTAAGTGCCTGCCTGTGTGTCTGTGTCTTTGTGTGGGTACTTGTGTCTGCTTGTGAATGTTATCTGGGCCTGCCAGTGTGTGTATCTGTATGTCATTGTTTATCTCTGTCTCTGTGTTTGTCTGTGTATGTGACTATGTCTGCCTCTGTGTGTGTCCGTCTGCCTGTGTATATATCTTTGTATGTATGTGTCTCTGCCTGTGTGTGTGTGCATTGGCCTCTGTGTGTGTGTGTGTGCACACGTGCACCTGTATCTACGTGTATGTCTGCCGGACCCTTGTTGCCACGATCCTGAGAAGCAGGTGGTCTGTACCAGTCGGGCTGACCCTGCCGACTAGGAGTCACGACGCTCCTCTCACTGCCTGCTTTTGTCCGGCTCCGTTCTCGTTGGGCAGGACATCACGCAGCAGCACCTCTGTGACCCCCTCACGGTGTCGCTGATCGAGAAGTGCACCCGCTTCCACATCCACTGTGCGCACTCGATGTGTGAGGAGCCCATGTGCTCATTCGATGCCAAGATCAACCATGAGAATATGACCAAGTGCCTGCAGAGCCTTAAGGAGATGTACCAGGACCTGGCCAACAAGGGCGTACTCTGTGCCAGTGAAGCGGAATTCCGAGGCTACAATGTTCTGCTCAATCTCAACAAGGGCGACATCCTAAGGCAGGTGTTCCTTGAGGGGTTGGGGAGGAGCATGGAGAGGGGGGAGGAGGGAGGAGATGGAGCAGGAGGTCTGAGTGAGAGCCCCCGAGGAGAGCTCACTTAGTGAGAGATGGAACATGAGCCCTGCCTCTGGGGCAGCTGCAGGGGCAGGCAGAGGGGATGGGCTTCAGGACTAGGGAGCTCAAGTAGGAGAAGCCAAAATGGAAGTCCACGTCCTGGTGAGGTATGGACACAAACAAATCCTCATTCGGATGAGCGCAACCTGGAGCTGGTGCAGTCTGGGATCAAGTGTTGGCTAATGTGCTGGAGCTCTGAGGTGTTTGTATTTCGAGGTCTTCTTACCTAACCTTTTCTTTCCTTGCTATTTTATAATGTCTGTATCTGGGATGAAGTCTGTTTTAAAGGTAAGCCTCTGGGGAAAGAATGTAGGTACAGGTTAGAGTGGCCTGACGGGGTCCAAGAGACTCTTGTCGCCCTTCTTGAATAGTTCAAAAAGGCTTTTTTGGGAAATTGTATTATTCTTCCCTCAAAATATTCATGAACTAAAATTTCTATCCGAGTTTATAGGTGTTTGAGGTTTGACTGTACAAATAAAATCATTCTATGTAATATTCTCTCTAAAATGTACTGTTCTCTGTTGAGGTTTTCTTGGGGGGTCTCTGGAGGCATCCTTTGTTTCAGTTCAGTAATCACCACACGAGTAGCCAGGGATTAAAGTCCAAATCCTTTATTGTCTCTTTCCAAGTCTCGTCTCCTTTCCTGTGGCCCGGTTAGCTTTCTTATAGTCCAGCTCCTTTATTATCTCCTTCCGGGGGCTGGGCTAGTTTTCTGGAGTCCTTCCCGATCTTAGTTTCAGTGGAGATGCAAAGGAGGACAGACTGCAGCCACAGTCTCTTCCCTAGTTGATTCTGGCTGAGTTTGTCCAAGCTTACCAGGCTGGTCTCTTATCAAAGGTGTGAATCTTGTGGAACTATAGTAAGTACTAAGTACATGTACTGAACTAGAGAACTGTTAAGCCCCAGGCTAAATAACCATTGTCTCTATCAATTCCACTGACTTAGCTCCTTGTTTCAAGTTCTGGCCCCTAACAATTGTATACAGAATCAGATCATCTATTGCAAGGGTCCTCAAACTTTTTAAATAGGGGGCCAGTTCACTGTCCCTCAGACTGTTGGAGGGCCGGACTACAGTAAAAACAAAAACTTTGTTTAGTGGGCCTTTAAATAAAGAAATTTCATAGCCCTGGGTGAGGGGGATAATTGTCCTCAGCTGCTGGATCTGCCCAAGGGCAGTAGTTTGAGGACCCCTGATCTATTGTATTGTATACAAAGTTACCTTTAATCTAGCAGCAAAATGTGGTTAGGGTTAGGGTCCAAAGTGCCAGAGACAGAAAGATGAAAATGAAATCGATTATTATGTTGTATACAAAGTTACCTTTAATCTATCAGTGAGCTTGTAACTGTCCAAAGTGCTGGAGACAGAAAGATGAAAATGAAATCGATTATTATGTTGTATACAAAGTTACCTTTAATCTCTCAGCAAGCTTGTAACTGTCCAAAGTGCTGGAGACATGTGAAAACCATGTATTTTAAAATCAACCGGAGTCAGGAATTCAGGTTAGGGGAAAATCATCAATCTTTATTCTCAGTGAAGAAAGATCGGAGGTGGAAGAGAATGGGCAACAGCAATGTGTGCAGCTGAGTCAGGAAGCTCGCTAGACCAGCAGCCACACGACCAGCAGCTAGGAGCATAGAACCCAGGCCCAATCTCTCCCAGCCTCTCTTCCTGTCTCTCTGCCTCCACCCACCAAAATCATCATTTCCTATACAACATATCAGGAGTTGCACAGAGAGTGGGCGGGGGCCAGTCTTTATCCAATCACGTATATTAATAGAGTATAGTCCAATTACTATTTAGCCTCACGTGCTTGGGACCTCAGTGCATCAACTCAAGCCTCAGCTCATTACAGAGACAGAAAGAGGAACATTAAATTGACTATCTTATTGTGGTATAAAGTTACCTTTAATCTATCAGCAAGCTTTGCGGTAACTGTTCAAAGTGCTGGAGACAGAAAGAGGAACTTGAAATTGACTTATGTTGTGTACAAAGTTACCTTTAATCTATCAGTAAGCTTGTAACTGTCCATAGTGCTGGAGACAGAAAGATGAAAATGAAATCGATTATCTTGTTGTATACAGTTACTTTTAATCTAACAGCAAATGTGAGTGAAGCCTGTGGGCCAGACACTGTCCAAGGTGCTGGAGCAGAAAGATGAAAATGAAATTGGTGCTGCCTCTGGAGCTTATATCTTACAGGGGAGATCTTGGCTGTCTGCCAGGGAGTCTGAGGGAAAGAAGAAGGCAGCATAGACCCACCCAGACCCACCCATGTCTCCCCTTCAAGCCTGAGGTAGACAGCCCAGGACCCAAGGACAGGGGGAGCAACCACCTTTTTAGGTCTGTGCCCTCCAGCTCCTGGAAGCAGCCCTGAGGGAAAGGAGTCTGGGTGCTGTGGTGGCAATCACTGAAGACCCAGAAGGAAAGTCTCTGTCACCAGAGTCCTGGGCTCTCTCCATTGCTTCCATGTCAGAAATGGCTGAGATTTTATTGGTGGAAATGGCATCAAAGGGCAGTGTGGCCATCTGCTTTGCCATTGGCCCCTTTGGACCATTGGATTAGTAGTTGTTGTCTCTGTCCTGGAGAGTGCAGCTGGCTGGCTTTGCTCATTGTGTGCCTTGCTCTCAGCACTGGTCTTGGCAGCCTGTGAGCAATGGTCCATTCCTTTCTCTTTGTGTGTAAGAGAATGTAGCGATACATCTCTGAGTCTGTACTCACATCCTGAAGGACTGTCCCATGAATAAAAGGAGTCTTCCCTCTGTTGGTGGCCAAGGCCCACAGCTATCTGGCTAGAGGTGGTTTGGAGTTATTTCTTTTGGTGTGCGCTTCTTTTGGGGAGCACTGAGGGTTCAGATTGTTTGACTGGTGTAGCCCCGTACATCTTTCTCGGCGTATGCCCACTTTGACATGTGCTTATCGTGGTGATCCTCTTTTCTCCTTTTCTCTGTCACACTTTGCATTTCTTCATGGATCCCTTTCTGGTTGTGTCCCCAGAGAGGTGCAACAGTTCCGGCCTGATGTCCGAAACTCCCCTGAGGTGAAATTTGCAGTCCAGGCTTTTGCGGCCCTGAACAGCAACAACTTTGTCAGGTTCTTCAAGCTGGTGCGGTCTGCCTCCTACCTGAACGCCTGCCTCCTGCACTGCTACTTCAATCAGGTGAGTGAGTCGTGATGGAAAGGCTGGAGGATGCATCTCCTTTGCTTTGCCACTTACTGCCAGACCTTGGGCAAACCACTTTCTGTGGTTCTCAGTTTCTCCATCTGTAAGAGGAAAGACTGGGTTAGATCAAAGCTGTCAAAACTCATTATAGATGAACCAGGTGACAATATTATTGGGAAATGTTTATCCAAATAAATAAAAATGCAGTACATGATGCCAGCTTGTTTTTTTAGATAACTAGGTGCAGTGGATAGAGCACCGGGCCTGGAGTCAGGAGAATCAGAAACTAGCTTTAGATACTTACTCTCTGTGACCCTGGGTTTCATCTCTGCTTGCCTCAGTTTATCTGTAAAATGAGACTCATAAAAATAATTACCTTCCAAGATTGTAACGAGGATCCCACGAGATAAGCATAAAGCATTAGGTCAAGACCAGGCACGTAATGGGCTCTCTATAAAAAGTCAGGTCTTTTTGTTAGCTTTAGTATAAGTCAATATTCAGATTTTTGTTTGAGTTTTGACACTACTGGGTTAGTTAGTCTTCTGTCAAGTCTCTTCAGATTCTGTGATTCATGGTGATGCCATCTAGTGATGTGGCTTCGTAGTGATCCATGAAAAGAAAAGAAGAAGATGAGGGTGATCCCAGAAAGCCATTCCCCTTCCTAGCACAAGTTGGCATTTTTAGTTTGTTGAGCTCTGCAGGAGTTGGGAGATGACATAGATATCCAATCAGTCACTGGAATTTTCCATGCAGAGTGGGCAATGTTTTCTTTTTAAAATTCTCTCTCTCATCTTGGCCCAGGCATTCTTGGGCTTAGAATCTGGAAATCAGATTTTTAGCTCTAAAAAACATTTTCCTGCATATTTTTCCAACTATTGGTGCCTGAGAAATGTCTCATGTTGGAGAGAACTCAGTTTTGGGGGTCTGTTTTGGGGCCTGAAAAGGGTGGCGTCAGCTGGGGTTTTCTATTTTGTCAAAGCAAAAGGCTCCTCACCCACCCCCGTTGGGGAATTCATGGGTCATTTAGGAAGGAGGAGAGCATGTATTTTATGACCTTTAGCCTGCGGTGCCGTTGTCATTTTTGTCTTTATTTGTGAGGCATGTTCATCCTACGTATGAGAATGGCGCAGGAAGGATTTGACCCCAAGCTTGTGGGGTTTGCACATCTTTATTTGAAGCAGCCCCTGAGGAGCTGGTGTGATGCAGTGAAGTCCATCTTGGTTTTGGCGTGACCCTGGCACATCTGTGGGTGTTGGACAGTTGCCCTTACATGCACCATTTTTCCTCTAGATCCGTAAAGATGCATTGCGGGCTCTCAACGTGGCGTATACAGTGAGCACTCAGAGATCCACAAGCTTTCCCTTGGATAACCTGGTGCCCATGTTACTGTTCAGAGATGCCGAGGAAGCGACTGACTTCTTGAGTTACTATGGCCTCAGTGTGTCTGATGGGTGAGAACGCCAGAGCTGTTGGGTCTGTCTGGAGCCCCCCTCCCTTGCTTTTGCCTGGAGCCTTCCTCTGCTGCCTGAGGCTGTGAGCTGCCACAGCTGAGCTTTTGTCCATAGACTTGGTGCCCCGGCGACCCCTTTCCTTATCCCATACCTGCCGGCTGCCAAGAGACAGCAGGGAACGACTTCCCCCTTGATGGTGACCCTCCCTCGTGCCCCTTCTGATGCTTTACAGTGGCTCAGAGATGGCCTAGATTTTTCAAAGGGCTTGCAGTGGCCTCAGGGTCGGGGAGCTCCGAGGCCAACTTCACCAAGGATGGAGAGGCTCGTGACCAATTTGGCTCTTCTGTCTTTGAGACAGCTAAGTCAGAGAGGCGTTGTGGTGGGTGTGGATAGCTCCTAGACATGGCTTGGGGTGAATAGTCCTGTGTAAGCGCGTTATTTCCAGTTTGTCTCTGCCTTTTTGGATCAGTTACTCTTGTCTAAATGATTGATGTCACCAAAATGATGGCCCAGGAGTGCTGGACTCCATGCGGCTACCTGAATGGCGCCTCTTCCTGTCCTGTAAGAGCGCTGACCCACGCTCAGGGCATTGCAGGTTCATGAGTTTAGAGGGAGTGCGGTGATGGGCGTATCCGGGCAGTCGGTGTTGGAAGGTAGCATTTCTTTCCGGTGGTTTTGATTTCCTCTGGTTTGTTTTGGGGACAGCTGTGTCGAGCTTAATCGGTCCGCCTTCTTGGAACCCGAGGGCTTATCTAAGGCAAAGAAGTGCACCTTTATCACAGAGAAGCTCACCGTCTCCGTTGGAGAGGTGGTGAATGGGGGGCCATTACCCCCCGTCCCTCGTCACATCCCGGTGTGTAGCTTCAACACGCAGAACAAATACGTGGGAGAGAGTGCGGCCCCTGAGTCTGCTCTGAGTGGACAGAAACCCAGTGTGGAGAGTGGAGGTGAGTCAATGAAGTTATCTTGGGGCCGCAAGTTCATTATGGATGGGGCTGGCCATCTACTTCCACCCCCTTGTATGGATGAGCAAACTGAGGCCTAGGAAGGCTCCAAAACCTGCCCAGCATCATACAGGGAGCAGAGATTCGGAGCCAGGTCTTGACGTCAAGCCCTTTTGACTGTGCCATGTTGCCTGTGGGAGTGTGGCCCCTGAGACTCCCCCAGAGACATTTTTGAAAGCTGGAATGGTCTGGCTTTGTGCTTTGCCACCATTTGTGGCACGTTTGGGAGGTGCTGCTGCTGCTTAGCCTCCTGGGCTTGTTTCTTGAAAGGGAATTCTAGCTCCAAGTCCTCCCCTACCGTGTCCTTGATTCTGTGTCACTCCTTCAGGAGGCGGGAAGATGGAAGAAGCCAGCCCCGGGACCGAAGTGCTGGCGTTGCGTGTTCCACCGCAGCCCTTGCTCTCCCCGCCTCAGCCGCTGCTGACCCAGAGCTCTGGGCTGCCGCCAGCCTTCGTGGCTCCTGCGCCTGTACTGCCGTTGGCTGCCTCGTCATCTCTGTTCCAGCCCGTCGGGCAGCCCGAGCTGCCTCCTCCCAAGCCTCGGCCTAGCTACACTGACACGGTACGTGAGAAGGACCGTGTGACCTTCCCTCCTTGGCAGGTGCTATCTGTAGTCGGGAGCCCAGGGGTGTCAGGGAGACTGCCCTCTAGTGGAGAAGCGATGCCAGCTGTTCCAGGCTTTCGTGAGACTGATGACCGGCTGCTGCCCAAGCATGCTAAAAGCCTCGTTTTGAAGAGGCTCAGTCAGGCTCTGGCAGGTGCTTCCTGGGAGATGATCTCCAGTTTACCTGCCGGTGTCTTATCTGTGCACAGAGTAGCCCTTTCACAGATGCCTGCTGACTGGGAGAACCACGAAGGGGACTCCCTGCCCTTCAGCAGCTGCCATTCTGATGGGGAGACTGACAGAGATGCAGAGAGTCGGCAACCTTGGCCAGGAAGACACTCCCGGGGGAGGGATGTCAGCAGGGTGCCAGGGGGCTTCTTGGGGTCGAAGGAAGCCAGGAGCTGGCAGCGAGAGGGCTGGGCATTCTGCGCCTTGGGGATAACCTGGACTGGGGTTTAGAGAATGGGGATACAGAGAGAAGAGGAAGGTGAGGGGCCTTCAAATGGCACACCGAGCTGAAAGGGGATTCTGATGCCCGCCAAAGCACGAGTGAGTGACAGAAGGGAGCGGCTTCCAAGCTGGAATTGCTCACACCCATGTGGAGCCGAAAAAGGTGCTGAGCACACAGCTGAGGCCCCAGCAGTAGGGACCACTTATCTTCTCTTTTGTCCTAGGACATCATGGGGGTCATTGAAGACCTTATCCAGGACGTCCTCAGAAGCTACTGTGAAGAAGTTGGCCGGGCTGGAGCTGCCTACACTGCTGCAGCCTTGGGGTGCGCTTCTCTCCTTGAGCTAGAAGGGTCTGGGCCCCTTTCTCCCCCCTCAATGGGCTACGTCCCATGACCACAGCTTTTCTCAGAATGACGCCTCAGCAGACCCATCGCTGGGGTCCACCTGCCCTGAATCTCTCCATCCTTGGGTCCAGTCTCTTTCTGGGTTAGGCAGAGTCCAGTGGCCCATAGGTCCATCCTGGTACTGACCTCCGGGCCCTGTGATGGGTCGGCTGGTGCTTGAAGAGGGCCGCGTGACTTGATAGATTTGTGTTTGTCCAGGGTTTCCAAAATGGCCATGGAGGAGGTCTTGGCCACAGCCACAGTGGACATGTTGAGGCAGATCGCTGCTGATGAAGTGAACAAAGAAAGAGCAAGAATTAAAGAAGAACAGAAAAGAGTTGAAGAACAAAGGTAATGCCATCTCGTGCCAACGGGATTGCGGTTTTGGGACCATTGGACACCGGAGGTGCTCTGGGCACTGTGGACACAGGTTTTCGGTGACCCACTGGGCTTTCTTTTCCCTCTGGCAGACGGAGGCGGGAGAGAGAGCGCCTGCTGGCCCATCTGAGCCAGGTGCTGGCGGCTGAGCTGATGGATCTCGTGGTGGCCGAATGTGTGCGTGAAACCTCTTCCCGGGAGCTGAAGTGAGTGACAGCTGGAGCCGGATGGGCAGTGGAACAGAGGAGGCCGGCCCTTTTCCTTTGTGCTCATTGCTGGGATCACGCAGTCTCTGCTTCCGTCTCATCTCGGCAAGCTCGGGCTCTTCAGCTAACTTTGAAGTTCAGGCACCTGAACTCGGGGCCTGTTTTGCCTTTTCCCATTGGAGACTTGTTGTGGCCTCTGTCCAGGAAGGGGGGCGGACCCCATGGCCACTGAGCATTCCAAGCTCTGCCTCTGGGGTAGTCTCCAAGAAGGGAGGGGTCTGCAGTCCTTGGAGTGTGTCCCTGATCTGCAGCTGAGGCAAGGGAGAGCTGGGGACCCGCCTGTCAGTGGGAAACCCTTTGGGGAGAGTGCTCACTTTGGGAGACGGGTTGAGGCTGATGGCCATTGGGAACAGCGGGGCTGGGCTTCAGTTACAGGAGTTCCAAGGTCCAGACTCCTGCTTTCTTTGACTTGGGGAACTCCTAGGAGGGATCTCTGTCAGTGCAGGTGCCCACCTGCTTGGCAGCAGCTCAAGGGAGGGGCGACGGAGGTGCAGTGCCCCCATGTCTGCCCTTTCTCTATCCACTGCACTACCCTGCCTTTCCTTAGCCATGTACCCATTCGTGTCCTAGCAAGTGACATCATTACTTCCAGTCACTAAAGGAGGGGGCTCACTTACAGAAATGTTTCCTTGATACGGGGGATTTCCTGTGGGCCTTCTAGCAGAGAGATGTCGGCCCTGCAGATGGGATGCTCTTTGTTACAAATGTGGAAACTGAGGCCTGGGCTGGAGGCCAGGAAGTACCCTTCTGCAACTCAGGGACAGGATGAAGGAGGTATTCGAGTTGATTTTGACAGGAAATTGGTTTTTTAACCATTAGCTAAGTTGCAATTTGTCCCAGCTTCACTTAAAAACAAATTTCTGAGTCAAAGCCAGTTCAGTTGAATTTGAGGAAGGCAGAGGAAGATGGTAAGCCATGTCTAATGGCTGGGAGTGCTGAGGTCGGTACGCTTTTTGTCTCTGATCTCACTAGAGGCAGAGAGGCAGATAAAAGCCCAGACAGGGCCTGCGGCGTCTCCGAACCAGCGGGGGTCCTCCTTGCCCTGCCTCACCCCTTCCATGGTGGGGTGAATGGCGTGGGAGATGCCCGCCAGGAATCCCTTTCCTAACTGCAAATCATGCAGAAATGTGAGCCTGATGCTAAGGGGAAGATGGGGAGGGGGGCTCAGTGACTGCAGCCGCAGAGCTGCCTCTGGGTAGATGCTCTTGGCCCACGAGAGGCCCGGCAGAGACAGACGGCTGGTTTGGGAGGGGGAAAGGGTGTCCTGGCTTCTGAGCTGGGGAGAACTGGCTGTTCTGGAGCATGCTGTAGGGATTGGAGAAGAAACCACTTTGCTTCGGGGGCCGCTAGGGCGCCAGGCCTGGAGTCAGGATGACCTGAGTTCCAATGTGGCTTTAGACAGTCACTAGCCCGGTGACCCTGAACAAGTCAGTCGGCCTTAGTGCTGTAATTAGCACCTACTCTGCTGGATTGTTGGGGGAACCCAAAGACATCCTATTTGTGAAAAGCACGTAGCCTAGCACCTGGCACACCGTAGGTTCCTTCCTCCTACCCCTCTTGTTTGCAAATCATGTTTTCCTGGGGATCCCTGGGAGCTGAGAACTCCCTAAATGAATGAGTATGAACACGGATGGCTGCGACTTCATATTTCTTTTGAAAAAATAGAAATGAAGGGGCCTTTTGGGATTATGTTCCCAAAACACAATCTGCCTTTGTCATTGCCAGGAGTGCCGTGGAGACCGAGAGGAGGGCCCGCGTGGCCCGCTGTTCTGAAGACGTCTGGGATCGTCTCATGGACCTGTTTTTGGCCGAGGAGATTTTTCAGAGTGCCCGAGAGACCCTGCAGGAACTTCAGTGCTTCTGTAAATACTTGCAGCGGTGAGTGAGCCTGTCCTCGGTGTAACGAGAGTCTCGCTCTGTGCCTCTGTTAGCTTCTGCCTTCCAGTCCGTGGGGGGGGGGGGGGGGGGGGGCTGGGCCTCAGCAGGGGTCCTCGACTTACTCTGCATCACTTCACCAGAATCCTTCCAGAATTCTTATTCCTTTCTATTTGGAGTAATTCCAGATTCCGGCTTATATATTTCATGTCTTAAGAAGTGCATCTTTTGCAGAGAAACTTGCTTTCAAGATTTTTTTCCCAACTTAAATGTTTCCTTCCTGATTTTAGCTCCATTGAATTATTGTAGAAGCTTTTCAGTTTTATGCAGTCGGAATCGTTCCTTTCATCTCCTGTGGTCTTCTCTATCTTTTGCTTGGTCGAGACCTCTGCCCCTCTAACTGGGTTAGGATGTGACCTGTGTCTGATGGCGACCATCCATCTCCTGCCACTCCTATTATAATAGGAGATGTTGGTTTGGACATGGTCTCTGTTGACCTGCTTCCCAGTTTTCCTAGAGGTTTTATGACCAGTAGTTAGTTGGCGACTTTGGGCTTATTGAAAAGATCATGCAACTTATTGGTTTGCTTCTTATGTTTCTCATTTGACAGCTACTTTTTTGGGGTAGAGTTTGAGATTGGTGGTGTTGGGTTCCTTTTGACTTTTCTTCTCCAAGTTTTATTTTTTTCTAGATCTAGAAAATAATTCTTTGGTGATTCAGCGTTATGGTAAACATGTAAATTAATTTTCATTATATGAGCACAGCCCAACCATGAGCAACTAGTGATGGATGGTCTGTTATGTAGAACTTTATTTCTGCATGGACCATTTAGTAGTTCAGTCATATGGTCACTTTGTGAGTCTTAGTAAGTAGATTCCCAGGTATTTTATGCTGTAATTTTGTTGCCTCTTCCCGTTGGATTTTATTAGTAACATAAATACAAAGACAGGTGATGATTTGGGTGGGTCTATTTTATATCCTAAATTACTGGACTTAGCCATTGTTCCAATTAACTTTGAATCTCTATGGTTTTACAAGTAACCGTCATATCTGTAAAAAATAGTTTCCCTTAATCTATTGGTCAGTGAGAAGGAGGACCACTCCTCGGTCCTACCTCTGGCCAGAGAACTAGCATGTCAGTGAGGGAAAGCTGGATAAAATCTGTCTCGTCTCTCAGCACTTTGCTCATCTCTTCTGGAACTTGGCCCGCTTCCGTTGGCACTACAATTAGAATAAACTATTCCTCTAGACTAGGAACAGACAAACCAACAAAATGAATTCACTTTCCCCATGTTTATTACCCCAGTTTCTTTTTCTTTTATATTGCTAAAACACTGCCAGGATTTCTATGGTTCCATCAAGTAAGGGTGTTGTGGCCAGCATTGCCTTCTTCCTGATCCTGCTGAAAAGACCTTTAGTATGTTTCCTTTGTGGGACCCGTAGGCTCCTGGTTCTAGCTTGGCATTATTTATCCTATTAATGATTGGACTCTATCATTTATTCTGATGACTCTTAACCTTTTCCCTTAGGACATTTTGTCCTTTGTCAAAAGCTTCTCCCTCTGTTGACACAGTCATATGATATCAAAATAATTTTTGTTGTCATTCAAGACCATTTTTCTAGCTGATACTGCCGGATCCCACGTCACTGTGTATTTCTCTCACTCTTTATCACTCCAATGCTTTCTCCTTGGAGGTGGCGGGGGAGGGGTTGTGCATCTTTTCATTGGTCCAGTTACATGGGGGCAGCTGAACCAAAGCGGGTGGTGAGTGAGTGGGCCAGGAGTTGGCCTTCTTGTAGTGGATTTGGGAGTGGGACCCAGGCTGCACTGGTTCCCCAGAATGAGACCTTGCGTGTCCGTGCTTGCACTTTCTCCACTGCCATCAGGAGGTCACTACTCTCATTGCTTTTTTCCAAATTTGTCAACCTTGTCACCAGAACTCAATGTTTTTGCTTCAAGGTGGAGGGAAGCCGTTGCAGCCCGGAAAAAACTCAGGAGACAGATGAGAGCATTCCCCGCAGCCCCCTGCTGTGTGGACCTCAGCAACAGATTGCAGGCCTTGTCCCCCAGTGCCGAGTGTCCCATTGCTAAAGAGAACCTGGCTAAAGGAGTCTTGAATCTGGGGCACGCAGGAAAACTGGGGCTCTCCTGCACCAGGTAAGGTTCCTGTGGGGTATTCTCTGGGATTTCAGCTTCCCATCTCCCTCCACCCCGAATCTCTCCCGTTTGGTGTCCTGCGGAGCTTCCCGCAGCTGTTCTTCTGAGTCACAGCAATCCCCTTCACACCTCCCTACCTGCCATGATTTTTTAATTTTTCAAACAAAATCCATTCATGCATTTGACATATTAGTTTAGTGACCAGTAGCAGATACATTTGGAAGGTGGCGTTGGAAAGCGGCTCACTAAGTCTTGATGCCCCGCTCAGTGAAGTGGATCTCGGGAGAATTAAAATGGCAAAAATCAGAAAAGGCCCAGGCTTCCTTTCTCTGGGTATCCTCCCTCTGGCAGTGTACGTGGTACTCAAACCTACTTACTTGGCTTCCCTTGCCCAGTCCTCCCAAGCCACCTTCCATGGACTCAGAGCCATCCGAACAGCTCCGACTGGTCCCTCTGCTCCCTCCCCCTGGTGCCCTCGGCTCCTCTCTCCCTTTTTCTGGTCACATAGTCTTTTACGTGCTCCTTGTGCTTTGTTCGTCATGCTCAGCGTAGCCCTGCCTCCTCAGGCTCAGGACTGGACCTCCACTATCCATGGCTTCAACTTCCCCTGATGGACTCCTCCGTCCCTTCAGGCTTTGTCTAAGGCATTTCCTACCACTCTAGGCCTTTCTTGCCCCTCTTCTGGATGCCCCCGCTTTCCTCAAGAAATTGTCTTTGTGTCCAGGTGGCTTTGCAGGCAGTGTGTGAGCTTCTTAAGGACCTTTGTGTCTTTCTCCAGCACACACGCGTCTGTCTAATGTACCCACATAAACACGTCTCCATGTTGAGTTCTCTCTTGAGGCGTTTATTCATCTTTTAAGAATTTCCCTCGAATGGTCTTTGCTTAGAGGGAAAGGGACAATGGTCAGCACAGGCTGCTGGTCTCAGCCTGGTGTCACGGGTCCGTACCGGGCGGTCCGTCAGGGAATCGGGGCCACGGCTTCTATTTGGAGCAGTCTCTGCAGGAGAGCGTGGGGGCTGGAGCGGAGCAGGGAGAGAGTGAGCCCAGGATTGGGATTTGGAAGCTCATTCTCTTCATTTCCAGTGATTTGGTTTCGTTGTTCCTGTAAACATGTATTTACTGGTGAGAGCGGCGCACCCATTTCCCGCTCCCTGAAGGAACTGGATGTTGTGTAACCAGCTTTCTGCTTCGGTAATGAGAACTGTGGGGGCTCCAGAGAGGAACAGCCCAGGCCTATCAGGCCATTCTCCCCAGGGGCTGCGGAAGCAAGCTGCCAGACAGTCCCTGGGGGAAGCCCCTAGGATGGACACTCATGGCGAGCCTTTGTCTGGGCCTTTGACCTCCTCCTCCCCTGCTGCCCCTGCCAGCCACGGAACTGCCGGGCACCCTGAGCTCTCCTCACCGGTGTGAGGCTCCCCAGGCCAGGGCCCCGTCTCATGCCAGGCTGGCCAGAGTTCTCTAGGGACACTGAGGCTCTCGCTTCTCTTTCCTAGGTTACGGTGGATGAGAAACAAGACAATACATCAAATGAAGGTTCAATATTTCTACCAGCAATTACTCAGGTAGGTCAGTAGGGTTAAATGTTCATTGTACCAAAGGTTGGACATGGACTATTTGGCTGACTTTGGCTCTGGGGCCTCCTTTCCAGTGAAGCCGTGTGGACCCCTCTGGACCTGCCAGCCCTTATTGCCGAGCATTACCCTGGGCAGCGGGAACAGGTGTTCTGGAAGCTGGTGCTGGTGCTGCCCGACAGTGAAGAGCCCGCCTCTGGCTATTCCAGCAGGTGAGTCCTGCTTCCAAGCGACCGAGACCCTGCCAGGCCGGCTTCCCCCGAGCTCCCGCAGTAGGTAGTCCGTCCCACAAGCTGGCGTGCAGTCGGCTCCCCTGGCCTTTGCAGGCCCTGTGGCCTGGATCTCTCCAAAGCCTGCCCCTCTCCATGAAGGTTTTCTGCGTATTTGGCTGACTTTGGTCCCAAATGGGAAGGCTGCTTGCATCTTGGGAGCTGTGTGCCAGTCGCTGCCTCCCTTGGGGCAGTCGGTCCTGGGGGCTCTCCTCCTCTTCGCCTGCCCCTCCCCTTCAGGGTTTGTCCCCTTGGTTCTATCTCGGTAGGATTCTAGCGAACTGGCTGAAGGTCAAGTTCATGGGTTACGAAGATTTACAAAAGGGGGCCCGTCACGCTTCTGAGGGGATCCAGACGCTGACCCTCCTGAACGCCTGTAGCACCAAAGGGAATCGAACGGTCTGGGTCAACGTGTGCATTAAGGTGAGTACTGGATGGCCTCGTGGCAGCCTGGGCCTCTAGTGGCGGGTGGTGGCCAGGATGACAGTGGCAGCTGAGACCGGAACGTGTCCTCCCTCCTTGGGCTGGCGTGTACCCGTCGAGGCCTTCCTGGGCCTTTGCCCCCGCATGTGAGGGGCCCAGTGAGGCTGGGTGTCGTGGCTGCCCAGGGGGGCTACTTCTCGCCCACTTTGTGGGAGCTTGTTAACACTTTGGGTCGGCTTCCCCTTCCTCGGTCCTTCTGCCCCCAGATAGCATCCTGTGCATAAAGTGTGGTCTCCATGGAGCCCTGAGAGGGGCTGGCCAGTGTTGAGGCTCTAGGAGAAGTGGCCAATTCCCCCCACCCCCCCCACCCCACCCCGGCATCCGAGGGAGCAAGCAGGAGGAGTTGGGCTTCCAGCTCCTCCTGGGACAAAGATCTCCCTCACCCCGGCTGCCTCTGCAGTGAGATCCCCCAGGGACCAAGGGAGGGATGCATGTAAGACACTTCCTGGTGGCCAGGAAGGCTTAGCTGGTGGTCAGCCAGAGCAGGATCGGCGCCTTAGGGGCCCCGAAATGCAGCTCACGCCCGGGTGGTGAGGGAGGGGTGAGCAGAGAGCTGTGTTGGGGGCTGAACTGGCCTCCGATGTTTACCCTACATTTGGGGCCCTGAGGAAATCATTTCACCTCTCTCTCGGCCTGTTTCCTCATCTGCAAATGGGAATGATCACAATACCTTAGTCCCAGAGTGGCCGAGAGCCCCAAGGCGATTGGCCACTCCGCAGCAACTCTCGGTGCTTATGATAAGGCATGTGTTGGGGCCCAAGCCCCGCTAGTAAAAGGCCGTCACCTTCAGTTGGGCTCCAGCCTTTCACCCTTTGTGTGTGTTAATGGGGTTTGTGGTGAGTGCTCCCTGACCCAGCCCTGCTGCCATGGTGTTCCCCCAGGTGGCCCATGGCTTGTTGAGCGACTCGGCCCTCGATGCCACGGAGACACAGAAGGACCTTCTGGGCACCAGCGGCCTTCTCTTCCTGCTGCCCGCCCCGGGCAAGAGTGTCATGGTGGCCGAGGAGGACACGTACTGGCTCTCAGCCCTGCTCCAACTCAAACAGCTGCTGCAGGCGAAGCCCTTCCACCCACTGGTGCCCCTGGTGGTTCTTGTGCCCGGCCAGGAGGGGGCCAGCGTGAGGGATGTGGAGGAAGGTGAGTGTGGGCCTTGTGGGTGGGGCGAGGGCTACCCCCTGGAAGAGTTCCTGCTGCAGCTTCCCTCCTGCCCTAGTCTGTCCAGAAACTGACCCCTGTGGGGCCACCCAGTCCTGTTGCCCTGTGCGTGCTCCCCATCTCACTCACACCGATTTGCTTTCTTTCCTTTGGTTTGTGTCCCATTTCCATAGAAAATCCTGTCCTTCCCCCACTCAGAGGAGCCTTTTCCCAGGGGAGAAGGGGAAAAAACTGCCCAGTGTGCGTGTAGCAATTCGCACTCACAGCTGCTTCCCTCATTTCCTTGGCTCTCCTCTCGGAGACCCTGGTCCCTGGAGTTGCCTGGGCCCCTGAGCTTCCTTGTTCTTTCCTTTGGCATTTTGTTCTCTTCCTCTGAGCCCCCTCAGCCCTCCTTTCCAGGCCTCCCTGGACTACCTGGAGCCATCCGTCCTTTGGGGTCCCCACTTTCCATTCTGCTTGCCCTGGGCCCGAGCTGCTCCAAGTCTCCAGCTGGGTGCTGCTCTCTCTGCCAGGTGCCTCCTGGGTGCAGGGCATCATGTTGGTGGCGGTATAAAGCCCTCAGGGCAGTGCAGAGAGAGCCAGCCCTGGGGTGCAGGAGGCTCGTGGGGATTCAGGCCAGAGCCTGGCCTTGGGTGGCTCGGCCTTGGGAGGCTCAGGCATCAGGGCTGGGAAACCGGCACGGAGGTTAAATCAGCAGGCAGCCTCGGGAGCGCGCGGTGAAGCGCCCGCCTCTCCCAAGGTGGCCCCGGGGCCAGTGGAGGCGGGGGTGGAGTGGCTCAAGCTGAAGCGTGGGCAGGATTGGGGCATCTCCCACGCAGTGGTCCCCGGGCAAAGTGTTTCCCGGGTGGGCGTCCCCCAAGCACCGTGTCTGCTTCTCTCCAAGGTCTGATGCTTCAGGACTTGGTTTCATCCCAGCTTATCTCAGATTATATTGTCGTGGAGATCCCAGCTGCTGTCAACGACCTCCAAGGCACCAACAGGGTAAGCTGCCCCCTGGGTTAACGGGTGGTGGTCCTGTTGTTCTTCTGGAATAGCCCGTGGCCCTCATGGAGCCCGGGCAGAGGAACCCTGCTTCAGGCCCAGATGCTGGGGCTCTGCCATTTGGAGACCTGGAGAATGGTGTCAGGGTGCCCTGCCTAAGGAGTCACCCGTCAAGGGGGCGAGAGGCTCGGCAGCTTTGGCCGACATCCTTGTGCTCCCCTTGTGGAGGAGCGCAGGCCTGTGGGGGCGAGCGCTGGGGACCCTGGGCTGCCCCTGTTGATGAGGTATTAAAGTATTTCCCCTTGAAAAAACCCAGGAGGACCCTCACTCCCCATGCTCCCAAGAGGCCCCCAGGGCCTCTGTGGTTGGAGCGGGCCACTCACTGGGTGCCGTGTTGGCCCACAGGTGTCCCAGGCCGTCAAGTGGCTGGTGTCTCACTGCCCCAGCTCCCTGGAGCTCTGCTGCCAGACCCTGCCCCACTACATCGAGGACGGCGTCAGCCGCGAGTTCAGCGACCGCTTCTTCTACGACCGGAAGGAGCGGCGTGTGGCCGGCCTGGCCTCTCAGGAGCCCAGCGCCATCATTGAACTTTTCAATGGCGTGCTGCAGTTCCTGGCAGACGTGGCCTCCTCCGAGCAGCTCTGCCACCTGTCTTGGCCCATCACGGAGTTCGCTGAGCCGGGCGGCAACAAGGTGCTTCCTCACCTGCAGTGGAATGCGCCCAGCCACCTGGCCTGGCTGAAGAAGGTCATTCTCTCCTTCCAGCTGCCCCACATGGACCTCCCCCCGCCGGGCGGTAGGTGTCCCCGTGCCCGCTGTGGTGCTTTGGGGCGGCTGTGGTCCAGCAGGGCAGGGAGTGGGCATGGGGGGGGCAGGTTGGCACTGAGGGGAGGCAGTTGCTCATCGGGGGGAGGGCCGCCAGGGGCCTCGGCCGTTGGAGGTGACTGGCCTCACGACCAGTAGGGTTTTGAGGGGAGACTGGACCCCGGGTCTTCCTGGCTGCAGCATCCTGTGCTGGAGTCCAAGCTTGACACCATCTTAGCCTTCCCCTTTGCAAGGACACCGGTCTGGCCCTCAGGGTGGCACTCAGTGCCACTGAGGGTCCCAGCTAACGTGGCGACCCGGGGTGTTTCCCCTCCCTTGTCAGAGCTGCTTCTGCCTGCTGAGGGGGAAGATCACCCAGCTTCCTCTGGCTCTCGGAGGCTGTGGAAGCATTGTCTCCAGCTGCGTGACCGGGCCTGGGAAAAAACCAGTGCAGTCCATTGGGACTAAATGGGGCTTAGTCTGTTCCCTGGGCGGCCTGGACCTTGGGCAGGGGAGCTCTGTGCCACGCGGGCAGCCGGCCTCTCCTCTGTGACCCGGCCACCCGTCCCACTGCCCTGCAGCCATCCCCACCCTGTGCCTTGGCCCCATGTGGGCCTTCCCACACTGGGGGGGGGGGGCGGGCAGGCTCTGGCCTGGGCCCCGCACGGGGCTTTCCGTCCTAACACAGAGTCTCGGCTCTTCTCAGCTCCGTGGCGTCTCGTGTGCAGCATGATCTGCCAGTACGTCTCCCAGATCCCGAGCTGTTCCCAGACGCAGCCCATCCTGCAGTCTCAGGTGGAGAACCTCCTGAGTCGGACGTACGGCAAGTGGAGGAACAAAGACCTGTGGGCCTTGGGCGAGACGGGACCCTGCGTCGAGGAGATTCCATGGGATGACATCATCGCTCTGTGCATTAACCACAAGCTGCGGGATTGGAAGCCTCCCAGACTGCCTGTCACGTCAGGTAGGAGCGGCCTGTCCAGTGGCCGGGGAACAGTCCCTTGGGCAGAAGGGGTTGCACTCTAGAGTCCAGGTCTCCCCCACGTTCGTCACAGAGGCTGTGGGCACCTGAAGGGTCGGGTCCCCGGGCCGTCGGCCGTGGCCAGGACGCTGTCGGGCCGGCTCCCTGCCGGGCGAGGGGCCGTGACCCATGTAATCCCTCATCTGTGGCTTTGTCTCCTCAGAGGCTCTGAGTGAAGATGGTCAGATCTGCGTCTACTTTTTTAAGACCCACTTAAAAAGCTACGAAGTCCCCAGGTCCTGGGAACACGCCAGGCTGCAGACCCAGAAGGAGATCCAGCGGCACGGCCACGGACAGTGAGTTTGGTTTCCCGCCTGTCAGACTCTCTAGCACCCATGTACCCACGGTGCACGTATACCAATGCATGCAGGTGCCTGGGCTTGCCTACGTGCCCACAGAGGCACACACGATGCACACGTGTACACAGACACCGAGCATGTCCGTGTTTGTACGCTGGCGTGTCTGCAAACACATTTGCGCACCCACACGCTCTCTCTGTAGCTAACCCAGTGCCCACAGACTGTCTGGCAGGATGGTTCCAGGTGCCACCTCTGCTTTCTCTGCCCTCATGGTACCCTTGTGGATCCCGCGCTGCCTCCCAGAAGCATCTCTTGGCACTTTCCCGAGGCCCTCAGTTAGGACCTCTGGTTTCAGTGGGCTGCCACCTTCTCCTGTGGAGGGAAGCGGGCTGCTTTGCATCCTGGCCTTTGGCCATCCAGACCTTTCAACTCCCCGAGAGGGGAAGAGTGGCCCCCACATCTCAGGTGGAGCCGTCCAAGCCCCCTCTCGTCCTGTCGGTGCCCACTCCCGCTCCCACTCCCTCTCCCGGCTGAGCCTGTCAAGAGCACATGGGATCAGGCCCCGCCACTGGCCCTGGAGCCTTGTTGGGCCCCTCCAGGGTCAGTTGGCACGATCCCCTTTGGCCAGAGTGGCCTTGCCTCTCTCACTTTGGCCCTTGGCGTTGTCTGTTTAGGCCTGACACAGGCTGCCGCCCTCTCGGGCCTCAGACCCCCCCAACCCCCTCGCTGCAGCCAGTCCCTCAGAGGGTCTGAAGCTGCATTTGAACTCCGGTCTTCAGACTCCAGACTGGCCCTCTGTGCCCAAAGGTGCCCCCCGGTGGCCTTGGTGATCTTGGGGACACTGAGACTGTATCCGGCTGAGAAAAGCCTCTTGACAAAATATGCCTTCTTCATGTTGTTCATGTGTCCAGCCGCTCCGAGCCGTGCCCTGGGTGCCTGGGTCACTCTCGGGCTGCTGGCCTGAGGGTCACTGTGGTGGACGCCCAACCCTGAATCTGCTCGCGTCACTTTGCTGTCTCTTTCTCCTGACAGTTTGGGCATGAAGCCTTTGCGCTCCACCAAGAGCCTCTCCTCGTCGTGGCTCCACGTTCCCTACAGCGGGACCAGAACCCCAGAGAGTGGCCACACCAGCCACGTGCCCGACGCCGAGGAGCTGGCCCGCACCGCCTCTGCCGAGGAGCTGCTCCCGGGGCGCCTGTCCGCCAGCCTTCAGCTGGAGAAGGAGGAGAGCAGAAGGTGAGGGGGCAGGGTCAGGGATGGGGGAGGGCCCTTCTGCTTCCCACAGATGCTCTTCAAGATGTCCCTGCTCTGGCCCTGGCCGGGGCCTCGACCCTCCTTCCTCCTACCCTCTGGGCCACAAGGCGCACCCTTAGCCCCTCATCTCCTCCTTACAGCAGAGGCTCTGCCTTTGCCCTTGCCAAGCCTGGGAGCCACAGGCGGGTGTTCCCGGAGAGTTCTGTCTCGTGTTCTGTTCTTGACATCATTGCTACAGTTGGTTTTAGAGACAGAAACAGACGGAGACAGAGAAATAGAGACAGAGACACAGAGGGAAAGGGAGCAAGAACTCTGGGAGGAGGGAGGAGCTGGGATCACCCGACCGCACCCTCAGTTTCCTTCCTGCCCCTGGAGTGTGAGGCTTCCCCCAGCATGTGTCCTTTCCTGATTCCTCTCTGTTGAGGTGACCCTGTGCCTGTGAGAAAGGCAGTAGCTGGTGCCGGGGACAGACCAGCCAGGGGCAGGTGCGGGCACTGGGATGGCATTTGGGAGGGCTGTGACTCCCCTTCCCCAAAGTGCATGGACCACGTGGAGGTGGTGGCTGGCTGGACCACAGAGCAGGAACTCCCCCCCACGGAAGGGCTTGCAGGTGGGGCCACTTGCTCAGCCGCTTGAAAGGGAGCTCCCTCAGGCCCTAGCCAGAACGGGAGCAGGTCAGGGGGCTCCGTTGAAGCCTCTCTGATGCCTCTGACCCTGAGGGGCCGGTTGGGCGGCTGCTCCTTCCCGCTCCTTCCAGGGGAGGGAAGGGCAGATCCTCACTTGTGCTCGCCCTGGAACATTTTCCAACATC
Source organism: Dasyurus viverrinus (assembly GCA_020854095.1). NCBI lineage: Eukaryota > Metazoa > Chordata > Mammalia > Dasyuromorphia > Dasyuridae > Dasyurus > Dasyurus viverrinus. The sequence continues at coordinate 1,810,906 of CM037000.1, read as the reverse complement.
CCGTGCTGTCTCTGTCTAGGTTCGAAGATCAACTGCGTCATTGGCTGGCCGGAGACCACGAGCAGGGGCCGGACTCGAGCCCCCTCCCCGTCTACCTTCCTCAAGCTCTTGTATCGACGCCTCAGACTCTGCAGCCCGTCCTCCGAGTGTCAGCGACCAGCAGCCCCCAGGTAAAGTGCAGCTTGGACTGCGGCGGGGCAGAGCTGAAGGTCCTGGGACAGAGGGAGACTGGACATGGGGGTCTCTGGAGGTGGATCTGATGGGCCAGGGGAAGGGGGAGGCCGGACGTGGGGGTCTCCGGAGGTGGACCTGAAGCTGGGCCTCTGTGACCAGCACTGATGGGAGTGTGCACTATGTGCGTGTGCTTCCTCAGGGGATGGCAGTCCCCACCCGCGGCAGTGTTAGGTGGAGCAGATCCCCCTCCCCTGTTCCTGCCCCCTAAAATGGGCCAGCTGGGATTGTTCCTTCCCTCCTCTGCCAGGCCCGCCCACCACGGGGCTGGCGCCTTTCCTTGCACCCTTTCCCCGCCCGGGCTGCACTTTGGCCCTCGTTGTCCGGCCTCTTGCTGGCCATGGGTGGGAAGATCCGAGTTGCGCCCGTGTTGGGGCGAGCCCGGATGTGACCCCGGCTTCTCTCCCTCCTCTGCAGGACCAGAAGGCCGCTGAGTGGCGGCGGCCGGCCCCGGCCATGGTGGTGTCGCTGACCGACAAGCTGAGACACTTAGAAAGCCTGATTCAGCGCACTCGGGAGGAGGAGCTCGTCTGTGAGCGGCACCTCTCCACCTTGTTGGACATGGTGGACATTTGACAAGCTGGGCAGCGGGGAGGGGGCCCTGGGGGCCGGGCTCAGGGCGCCCACAATAATGTTCTCTGCGGATGCTCGACCAGTGGCTGGGACATGGTTGTAAATCATGGAAATAAAGACTGGGACTGTCCGATGCCTTTGTCCAGTTGGGGATGGAGGGATTCTGGGGAGCGAGTCCTCCAGCCAGGGGGTGGGGGCCCTGCCGGAGCCTGCCGTACTCTTCGTTGCTGGTATGAGGAGCCGGGAGTGCGCACCAACCGGGCTTTGGCCCCTCCCCAAGGGCTTTATTCTGTTAGCCACTCTTCCTTTTTTCTGGCCTTTCTACTACGCAGGGCCTGGGGTCTGGGGGTCATGTCACAGAAAGCCCCGGGGACCCCCCCCACAAGCTTGTGGAAAACACCCAGCACGAGCTCGTGCTGCTTACATGCTGTGGGAGGGCGGGGGGTGGGGGGTACGCTGGAGGAGCCAGCTGTTGGCCAGACATTGACGGGTGACTTCAGAGGGGTCCCTTGTACCCGGGGCAGCTGGAAGGCCTGGGGGTTCTAGTGAGGGAGGCCCAACGGAAGGTGATGCTGGGAGTGGGACCTCCCTCGGGGCCGGATTCGGAGGCGGTTTCAGCAGCGGGCGCTGGCCCAGCCTGACCTCGGGGACCCACTCGAGGCCATCGGCCTTTTGCTGGGCAAACACGGGGAAGTCGTCAGCCGGCATCACCCCTACTGTGTGCCAGCCTGGGGCTAAGCAGTCCAAAGGGGGCGTCTCCTGGGGGAGGGTCCGGGTGGGGCCTCCTGTGAAGCGGAGAGAGGCCGAGCGGCCCCTCGGGCTGTGGGTGGAGAAAGTGTGGAGGCCTGGGCCCAGGGACTGTGAAGGGGAGGTGGCTCTGGGCGGGGGAGCGCCCCAGGGGAGGCCGCCTGCCAGGGCTCTGCCTCCGCCTTTTATTTTGGGGCAGGATTTCAGTTCCACACTCTGACCCCACTGACTGCGAGCCCCCCCCCCAAGTGCCCTAGCCAGGGGGGCGGGCCCAGCAGGCTCTGGGGGGCTTGGGCAGAGACCCCGCCCCAGGACAGGCGGGGGGAGGGGCGAGGGCCAGGGAGGACCTCCGGGCAGCCCTGCCCCCTCTCTGGGGCTGCCCAGCGGGGGTCTCCAAGGCACAGCTCCTCTGTCGGGCTTATTTTACACATGAGGAGACTGGAGGCATAGCCCCGGGTCACCCGGGACCCTGAGGGCTTGGACTCCAGCCCCCAGCCTGGGGCTCTACCCCCTGAGCCCTCCAAGCCCCCATTATACAGAGAAGGAAACTGAGGCCCCCAGACCCCGCCCAAAGCTGGGGGGAGGGGCCCAGGGCCGCGGGGAAAGAGCCTCCGTCTCTCCGCTTGAGCAATGGGAACAGGGGTCATCAGGGATGGCCCCGCCCCCGATCACCCGCCGCCGCCGCCTCCTCCAATCCCCAACGTCCCCGCCCGCCCCACCATGCTCAACTGTCCCGCCGCAACCACTGGCGCGCGAGGCCTGCGGGGGCCCCGCCCCCGGCGCGCTCCCATTGGCTCGGCGCCTCTCGCCTCATGTGGCCCCAGAGTCGTCGGCGGGGGACGGGCGGACGGGACTACAAGTCCCGGCGTGCCCCGCGGCCGCCGGCTTCCACCTGGGAGCGCGAGCCACAAAGCCGGTTAGAGCCGTCACCGGCCGCCGCCGCCGCTGCCGCCGCTGTTCGGGCCGCCGCCCGCCCGCGCCCCGCGCCCCGCGCCCCGGAGAGCCCGAGCCCCGCGCCATGACGGAGGGCACGTGAGTAGAGCCCCGCCGGCGGTACAACTCGGGGGCCCAACGCTCGCCCCGCGTCAGTAACGCCCGCCCCGCCGCGCCGGCCGGTCGCTCCTCGCCAGCTCCGGCCCCGGCCCGGCCCCGCCCGGGGGGTGCGGGGCCGCGGGGAGGGGATCCCGCCCGGCCCGGGGGGGGGGGAGTGGGGGGGGTCCCGGCCCCGCGGCTCATGCGCCCCTCCCCCCCCAGGTGCCTGCGGAGGAGGGGCGGCCCCTACAAGACGCCGCCCGCCACGGAGCTGAGCCGCTGGCGCCTGGCCAACGAGGAGGGCCGGCAGCGCTGGACCTACGGCCCGGGGACGGACGCCCAGAGAGCCCTGGAGGCCCACGCCGTGGGCCTGGACACGGTGGGGGCCGCGGGGGCGGGGCGGGGGCGTGGGGGAGGTGGGGGCGGGGCCAGAGGGGCGTGGTGGGGAGGGGGAGGGGCCGAGAGGGGGCGTGGTGGGGGCACGGCTGGAGGGGGGCGCTCCTGAGCTCCCCGGCCTCCCCCCTTTGCAGACCAAATTCTTCCCGGAGCTGCCCCCCGCCCGCTCGGCCCGAGAAGGGGCCTGGAAGGGCATGAAGTTCTACTCGCAGCTCCAGGCCGAGGACGGCCACTGGCCCGGGGACTACGGGGGCCCCCTCTTCCTGCTGCCAGGTCAGTCCGGCCTGGGGGGGGAGGGGGGATGGGCGCGCGGTCAGGGGGCGGGGTGTGGGCGGGGCTCGGAGCCCTCCCCCCTGCGGCGCCCAGCCCGGGCAGGAGCCCCCCCAGAGCGGGAAGAGTCCCGCGGGAGGCCGTTGGAACTTGAGGA
>CM037000.1:0-2500 GCA_020854095.1 Dasyurus viverrinus | reverse complement strand
GCTGGCCACGACCTGGATGGCGTCCAGTACGTGGCAGAGCTTGTGGGCCTCCACGTAGACATAGCCTTTGAGGTGCTCCGGAGCCACAACGGACCGCTATCTGCAGGGGGCTGTCGCTGAAGCGGGAGGCCGCGAACTTGCACAGGAGCGTCAGGGCCGTGGCCTTTTTCTGCCCTACCTTACACTTGACCATCCACAGCTTGGGGTCCCGGGTTCCGGGGAGCAGCCTCTGCTGGACGATGTGGTCCGGCGCCTGTCCCGGGGCTCCGCGCCCGGCCTCCCGGGATGAGGGGGGGGCGTATTTCTGCGTGAAATACTGGACCAGCTCCTCCTCCCGCTGATCCCTCCAGGCGTTCTGGAGGCGCCGCGCCCCGGAGCAGTCCTCCCCCGGGTTGGCTTCAGGGCTGCAGGGGCCGGGCAGCCCCGCTCTCTCCATGGTATCCTCCGCACCGAGCTCCTCCTCGGCTTCCTCTTCCTCGTCTTCTTCATCACCATCGTCCTCCTCAGCCTCATCTAAAATGAAGCCATGGTGTCTGGGCTTCTTCCTGGGAGGCTCTTCCTCTTCCTCGTCTTCTTCTTCTTCTTCTTCCTCCTCCTCCTCCTCCTCGTCTTCCTTCTGCTCCATTCCGTTCTCCTCTTTCTCCCCGTCTTCATTTTTCCCATCTGATTCTGATTCGGACCCATCTGACCCGGACCCAGACCCAGACCCTGACCCGGCCTCGGACTCGGAATCGGACTCACTGGCGGACCCAGACCCGGACTCGGACCCAGATGCAGACCCGGACCCAGACGCGGACTCGGACCCGGCCTCGGACCCGGACCCGGACCCAGACCCGGACCCAGACGCAGATGAGAGAGAGAGAGAAAAAGAGTGAGAAGCAGAGAGTCAGACTGGGACAAAGGGAGACAGAAACAGAGAAATAGGGACAGAGGCAAAGATAGAAGGAGAGAGAGACAAGTAAAGATAAGACAGAGATATAGACAGTAGAAGAGATAGAAAGACCTCTTTCTCTTTCTGTAGAAATTTATTTCCTTGTAAATTATACTAACTTTATTTGTTACTTAAGAATTATGTGTTCAGTGTGAATATACAAATTATAATTAATTTTTGGATGTTGATAAATTAAATTATTTGTGTGTATTTTTTAATTCAGCAATTTTCCTACACGGGCGTTTTAAAAACCAAATAATTCAAACTGTACACAAATGTACAATGAGTTTGTTTCCTCCATCATTTCTTCATTTCCTCTTTCTTACTTCTTCTATTGTTGAATTTGATACTTCACACCTATCAGTATTTTTGAAAGAATGGGTATGTTTACATGCATATTTAACTTTATAAAAGTAAATATTCCACTTTCTTTCTCCAAAACTATGATATTTGATAGGTTAAAACTGTTTTCTGCCCTGTAGTTGAGGGATATGTTAACCTAATTATTTAATAAAAATATTAAGGGATGGACAGATCAAAACCTTTCAGATTTTAACATCAAAATTATATATACTCTTGTTTCAAGTACAAATATTTAATAACAATTGTATAAAGTAATAATGATGACCCTAACCAAAAATACTATCTTAATCCTTATGAACATCCACATTTCTTCTTTCTGAAGGGTAATGGAGAATATGCACCAAAATTCATTATTTGTCCCCATTCCAATAATTAGAGCTTTGGGGAATTCATTTCTAGAAGTTGTGTAGCTAAGTGTGTTGTGCTACTTGTAAAAATCATGCTAATTGGTTAAGGAATCATCAGGATTAATGACTCCAGAGTTGTTGAATCAAAACAGGTTTATATACAACAGGGGCATCTTTCCTAGAAATTAGTAAAGTAACTGTTCCGAGTTCCTTAATGGGAATTCTGAGAAGATGCTCTTTTCTCACTGAGTCAACATGTCTTCTATGAGTACATGTTACTTCAATTTCATTCTTGTTTCCTCTATGTTAAACTTGACTGTATTTAAGTTCAAGAAGACTATGGTCAAATGAACAGAAGTTACATTTGAGTCTTCAGAGTTGCCATCCACAACCAGGGGCAATGACCCAAGCAGGTTGGTAGTACTTTGAGAAAGGTAGAAGTATGATATTTGTTGTTTCTGTTATTAATTCTTGCTACAACTTCTCAGCAAATTCTTTTCCTAAGTGATCATTGAATTATCCTGGTTGTTTCATGTTAGAAACCATCGCAGATGGAGAGCCATGTGTATGAAAAATCTAACTCCTCAGAGTTATTCTAAAAAAATTGAGAAGAAATATTCTCTAGGGACTCAATCTGCCAGTGAAAATGGGAAATGAAATAGTAATTATTCTGTTGATAGAGATAAAATGATAAAACTCTAATAGTGCTTATTTGCAAGAATCTTACACTTTACTTTTTGTTGTTAATTTTTCTTAGAAAACAATAGGAAAAATCCTTTAATCCTTCCATTTTTTAAATCATTGATTTTATATAATTTGAATCCAGAAATTTTGGTATAATCTATTTCACCTTATTTTT
>CM036999.1:628439949-628486596 GCA_020854095.1 Dasyurus viverrinus | reverse complement strand
CTCCTCCTCCACCACCACCATCACCTTCTCTACCACCACCACCACTACCGTCATCTCCTCCTCCTCCTCCTCCTCCTCCAACACCACCATCACCTTCTCCACCACCACCACCACTACCATCATCTCCTCCTCCTCCTCTTCCTCCACCACCACCACCACTGTCACCTCCTCCACCTCCTCCTCCTCATCCTCCTTCTCTTCTTCCTCCACCATCACCACCACCACCACCACCATGACCGTGACCATTACCAACACCACCACTACCTCTTCCTCCTCCTCCTCCTCCTCCTCCTCCTCCTCCTCCTCCTCCTCCTCCTCTTCCTCCTCCTCCTCCATCACCACCACCACCACCATTACTTCTTCCTCCTGCTCCACCACCACCACCATCACTGCCTCCTCTTTCTCTACCTCCTCCACCACCTCCTCCTCCTCCTCCTCCTCCACCACCACAACCACTACCACCATTACCTCTTCCTCCTCCTCTTCCTCCTCCTCCTCCTACTCCTCCATCATCACCACCACCATCCACCATTCCTACAGCCCTATTTTAATTCCTTTAATTTCTTATTGACAAAGCTAACATTTCTAATAAAATTAGAATTACTATTGAGTAATAATTATGATAGTGGGCAACCTTGTTTAATCCCTCATCTAACTGAGAAAGGTTCTAATTTTTCCCTATTACATACGATCCTTATTGATGGTTTTATATAGATGCTAATGATTATTTTAAGGAAAACTCCATTTATTTATATATCTCTAGTGCTTTAAATAGGAATGGACATTGAAATTTGCTAAATGCTTTTTTCTGCATCTAATGAGATAATCTCATGATTTTTTTGGTTCGTTTGGTTATTGATATAGTCAATTATGCTAATAGTTTTCCTTATGTTAAATTAGCACTACATTCCTCATATAAATTCTAATTGGCTATGGTGTATTATCCTGGGAACAATCTGCTGTAATCTCTTTGCTAAGATTTTATTTAGGATTTTTGCATCAATATTCATTAGGACAATTGGTCTTTGATTTTCTTTCTCTGTTTTAAGTTTAAATATCAGCACCATATCTGTGTCATAAAAAAAATTGGTAGGACTTCTTTTTCCCCTATTTTTACATATAGGGTTAGGGTTAGGGTTAGGGTTCATAGTACTGAAATGAATTGCTCTTTAAGTGTTTGCTAGAATTCACATGTAACTCTATCTGGCTCTGGAGATTTTTTTTTATAGAGTTGATTAATAACTTGTTCAATTCCTTTTTTTTTAAATCAGACAATTTAAGTAACTTTTTTCTCTTCTGTTAATCGGGGCAATCTATATTATTGTAAGTATTCAACCATTTCACTTAGATTATCAGATTTATTGACATATAGTTGGGAAAATAGCTCTAGTTATTGTTTTAATTTTCCACTTCATTGGTGGAAAATTCTTCCTTTTCATTTTTGAGATTAACATCCTGATTTTCTTCTTTCCTTTTTTAATTCAAATTAACTAAATCTTTATTTATTTTGTTGGGTTTTTTTATAAAACCAACTTTTAGTTTTGTTTATTAATTCAATAGTTTTTTTTTATTTAGATGTTCTTAGTTTCCCCTTTTATATTTGGCATTTCAAATTTGATATTTGATTGGGGTTTTTAATTTGTTTGGTTTTTTTCTAGCTTTTTTATTTGTGCAGCATACCCCTATATATAGATATATTTAGAAATAGAGGAATCCTATGCTATACTTCAGATCATATTGCAACAAATGAATCATGCATCTAGATATATCAAAAATACACTCATATGAAATATTTTAAGATGTGCTATACAAATGTTGTAGTGAATCTCTATAATGTAATTACCATATAAAATTGGGTAAATTTTATCACAGTGAAAATCCATGATAAAAAGAAATGTAAAGATGAGTTTGTTGTGAAATATTAAACAAAAAGAATTAGCACTCAAAGAAAATGGGGAAAATAGCCCAGACAAGAAGAGAAATTAATCAGATAATATAACAATTTAAAATAAAACATGAATTGGTGAAAAAAAAAGAATAACATTCAATGAAAGGTTATGAAAAATATTTTTCTTTAAAGAAAGGAAATTCAAATATCCAAAGTTTGAAAAAAGAAATGGGAGATTTGAACAAAGTTAAAATGAAAGTTATCGAATAATTATTACTTGAAATTGGATAATTTTAATAGATTTTATATAACTTTATGGAGTTATAGCTTTAAAACACCAAAATTATGAAATTCATAGATTAATTTATACTTTGAAATCAACATAATTGAATAAAAATGTTAATCCACTTCGTAGAAGAAATAAAACTACATTAAAATTCTTACAAACTAAGGAACAAGAACAGCAAGAAAATATAAAAGAAATGGAACTTGAGAGGTATTATTTGTTTACCAAACATGCAAAAATGTTATATGCCAATACATATGAAAACAATACAATTAGCAGGTAGAAATGCCAAGATTTTGTGAGAAGTACCAATCACTTATTTTAAAAACAGGAGAAATACAGAGGGAGAACTCAGGTTTATTAAATGACAAAAAGAAGTGGTAAATCTATGAAGGCATTTTGTTTTGTTTTGTTGTTTCTTTTTATAGTTGAAGGGCACATGTAAAGAGTGAGCTACATCTGAGGTAAAAAAAAAATGGGATCACATCCTTATTTTTGTTACACTCTAGTACTATGAATATGATATTAAACCAACAATTCCAGGTTGAATTTTTTTCATAGATAGAGAAAATCATTCTAGATTGAATTTCTTCACATAAACCCCACATAGTAGTACTATATCAATGGTATTGCCTTCCTTTCCATTTATCATTATAAAAATAAGGGTGAAATAGATTATACCAAAATTTCTGGATTCAAATTATATAAAATCAATGATTTAAAAAATGGAAGGATAAAGGATTTTTCCTATTGTTTTCTAAGAAAAAATTAACAACAAAAAGTAAAGTGTAAGATTCTTGCAAATAAGTACTATTAGAGTTTTATCATTTTATCTCTATCAACAGAATAATTACTATTTCATTTCCCATTTTCACTGGCAGATTGAGTCCCTAGAGAATATTTCTTCTCAATTTTTTTAGAATAACTCTGAGGAGTTAGATTTTTCATACACATGGCTCTCCATCTGCGATGGTTTCTAACATGAAACAATCAGGATAATTCAATGATCACTTAGGAAAAGAATTTGCTGAGAAGTTGTAGCAAGAATTAATAACAGAAACAACAAATATCATACTTCTACCTTTCTCAAAGTACTACCAACCTGCTTGGGTCATTGCCCCTGGTTGTGGATGGCAACTCTGAAGACTCAAATGTAACTTCTGTTCATTTGACCATAGTCTTCTTGAACTTAAATACAGTCAAGTTTAACATAGAGGAAACAAGAATGAAATTGAAGTAACATGTACTCATAGAACACATGTTGACTCAGTGAGAAAAGAGCATCTTCTCAGAATTCCCATTAAGGAACTCTGAACAGTTACTTTACTAATTTCTAGGAAAGATGCCCCTGTTGTATATAAACCTGTTTTGATTCAACAACTCTGGAGTCAATAATCCTGATGATTCCTTAACCAATTAGCATAATTTTTACAAGTAGCACAACACACTTAGCTACACAACTTCTAGAAATGAATTCCCCAAAGCTCTAATTATTGGAATGGGGACAAATAATGAATTTTGGTGCATATTCTCCATTACCCTTCAGAAAGAAGAAATGTGGATGTTCATAAGGATTAAGATAGTATTTTTGGTTAGGGTTAGGGTTAGGGTTAGGGTCATCATTATTACTTTATACAATTGTTATTAAATATTTGTACTTGAAACAAGAGTATATATAATTTTGATGTTAAAATCTGAAAGGTTTTGATCTGTCCATCCCTTAATATTTTTTATTAAATAATTAGGTTAACATATCCCTCAACTACAGGGCAGAAAACAATTTTAACCTATCAAATATCATAGTTTTGGAGAAATAAAGTGGAATATTTACTTTTATAAAGTTAAATATACATGTAAACATACCCATTCTTTCAAAAATACTGATAGGTGTGAAGTATCAAATTCAACAATAGAAGAAGTAAGAAAGAGGAAATGAAGAAATGATGGAGGAAACAAACTCATTGTATATTTGGGTACAGTTTGAATTATTTGGTTTTTAAAATGCCCATGTAGGAAAATTGCTGAATTAAAAAATACACACAAATAATTTAATTTATCAACATCCAAAAATTAATTATAATTTGTATATTCACACTGAACACATAATTCTTAAGTAACAAATAAAGTTAGTATAATTTACAAGGAAATAAATTTCTACAGAAAGAGAAAGAGGTCTTTCTATCTCTTCTACTGTCTATATCTCTGTCTTATCTTTACTTGTCTCTCTCTCCTTCTATCTTTGCCTCTGTCCCTATTTCTCTGTTTCTGGCTCACTTTGTCCCAGTCTGACTCTCTGCTTCTCACTCTTTCTCTCTCTCTCTCTCTCATCTAAATCTATGTCTGTGTCTTTCTTTCTATCTCCCTGGGTCTCAATCTGAATCTCTCTCTTTTTCTCTTTCTGTCTTTCTTTTTCTCTCTGTCTCTGTGTCTATCTTTCATTCTTCCTCCTCCCTAGATGGAAACTAGGAATAGAGATACAATCATGTATTTTCAATCCTATCTTTTCTAAACTTCATATCTTTCATCTCATAAGTTCCTATTCTGTGCACTATTTGCCTTTGGATGATCAAAATTCAGGTAAAAGAAAGTCTGTCAAAAATACCAAATCACAAACCTGACAGTTTATACTCTGTGCCAAATAAAAACAAACAAGAAGAAATATAGCATTAATCTTGTTTATTCTCCCTTCAGTCTGATAGCAGAAAATCTTTTATTAGGGTCCAAATTTCCCAAGTTTATGCAATACTATGGGAATTTAGACACAAAATAATTCCTTCAAAATGAGCATTGATATCTTTGGCAGGTCAACTTTTTAAAAAATATTAAATAGATTTATTTATCCAATTCAAATGACCTAAATCTTTCTGATGCTAAATGATATCATTCATCATATTCCTAAACCATATATTAATGGATAAAAAATAACATTTTTTTATAAATAATCCTAATACTTCCATTCAGGTTGACCTAGTTGATTTAGTGAAAAATATTTCACTAAAAATTTCAATGTACTTTCAGGGATAGGATTACTTTCTTGATTTCTCATGATCTACTTTATCCTCCACCAAAACCAGAATGTTTATCTTAAACATGTCTAAAAACATGTTTTAATCTAGTTTATCTTTGATATATAGTCTAGAGTCACCACCAAAGAGTAGTAGGATGATCCAACCATTCTAGAGAGCACTTTGAAACTATGCCTTAAGGCTCATCCAACTCTGCATGCCCTTTGACCCAGCAGTGCCATTTCCTGGTCTGTATCCCAAGGAAATCATAGAGGAGGGAAAAGGACCCACATGTGCAAGGACATTTTTAGCAGCTGTTTTGGTGGTAGCAAAGCACTGGACAAGGAGTAGATGCCCATCAGCTTGGGAGTGGCTGACCACCTTGTGGTATATGTAGGTTACAGAATATGATTGTTCTATTAAAAATAATGATCAAGCTGATCTTAGGCCTGGAAAGGATGATATGAACTGATGCTGAGTGCAACAAGCAGAACCAGGAATACGTTCTAGCCAGTAACAGTAAGAATGTGCAATAATCAACTGTGACAGACTCGGTTTCTCTCACAGATTCAGTGATCCAAAGCAATTCCAAAAGACTTTGGACAGAAAATGCCACCTGTATCCAGAATAAGAACTAAGGAGACTGAATGGAAATCACCCCAGGCTCTATTTACTTCCTTTTTCTGTGATTTTTATCTCTCCCATGGCTTTTCCCTTTTGCTCTGCTTTTTCTCTCCCAAAATCAGTCGTAAAAAGAATGTTTGTTAAAATAAACCAAAAAAAAATGAATAAACAAAAATAAATAAAAACTAATCATAATATTAATTCAATATTGATAAAAGTAACCATTGAGAAATGGATAAATATATTAAATTACTTGCTAGTTAATAATTGATTAATAAATCTAATTAATAAATAAATGAAAATTATTTTGGATTGATGGGGAATGTAATTGAGTGATTAATTGATTGATAAATTGAGAGATAGATTATTAAAATAAATGGTAATTAAAATTAATTTGTTATTAATTATCCCAAACTAATGAAATAGAACAGTGAATTTATTATGAATTAATATCATTAATACATTAATGTATCTCTCCCATGGTTTTTCCTTTTTGCACTGATCTTTTTCTCTCAATATAATTCATAAAGCAATGTGTGTTAAATAAACAAAAAAAATTAGCCAAACATTAAGAAAAATCAATCATAAAATTAATTAATTACTGATAAAATTAATAACAAACTGGGAGATCTATTAAATCAAGTATTAGCTAATAAAATTAACTGATTAAGAAATTCAATTAATTAATAAACAAGTGAAAGATATTTTGCCTTGATGGGGAATTTAACTGATAGATTGATAAATTAGTATGATTAATTGGTAATTAATCAGAAACTAATGAAATAGATTAATGTAAGAAACCAATCTTCATACAGTGTGGCTTTCACTCCTAATGGGCTTTGGATGAGGAATCAGAACACATACATTTGAAGCCAGGCTCTACTATCTACTACCAAGTTCCTTGAGCTGACCATTTATTTTCTCTAGACCTCAATTTCTTCCATTTATTATTTTGAAAAAAAAAAATAGGAGTTGCTATCAGATCACTTCCAGAGTCCCTCTAATCTTAAAATCTGTGATTATATAATGTCCTAAAAAACCTGGTTGTCCTCAAAATTTCCTCCTCCCTCTACAGAAAAGGAGAGGGAAGAAGGGAGGGAGAAAAAAGAGGGAGAGCAAGAGCAAGGGAGGGGGAGGAGAGGAGACAGAGAGAAACAGAGGCAGAGAAGAAAGGGGAGAGAGAGACAGAGAGTGAGTGAAAGAGAGAGACAGAGAAAGAAACAAAGAAGAGATAGGATGGACAGAGAGGAGGCAGAGAGAGGGAAAGAGAGAGAGGGAGGCAGGGAAGGAAGGAGGGAAGGAGGGAGGGAGGGAGGGAGAGAGAGAGAGAGAGAGAGAGAGAGAGAGAGAGAGAGAGAGAGAGACTCAAACACAAAGACAGACACAGAGAGATACAGACATAGAGAGACAGAGACAGAGAGAGACACAGACATATAGATATACAAAGAGGGCAATAGACACAAAGAGACAGAGATAATCAGGGAGAAACCAAGGAAGAGAGAGATAGAGACAGAGAGAGTGAAAGACAGAGAGACAGAGAGATGAGGGCAGAGACAAACAGAGAGAAATAGAGAGACAGAAACAGGAGAGAGTCGCATATGGACAGAAGGACAGACACAGAAATAACTACAGATAATATGCATTTATATATCAAATCCTTGAAAACAGGGATGGTTTCGTTTTTGTCCTTGTGTTTCTAGAGGTCAATGAGGAGCCTGGCAAATCATAGGCACTCAATCGATCCTTTTTCTTGAATTGCCATTTAAAAATATAACATGGTCTTTGTCTGACATCTGCTGTCCAAAGTCAGAACAACAGGTAAGCTTAATAATTAAAAAGGGCAGCAAACCAACTCCAAGGGTTGGCAAAAAAAAAAAAAAAAAAAAAGGTGAACATCCCATGTGCTATTTAAATTTTTTTAATAATAGGTTTTTTTTTATTTTCTGAATCTATGCAAAGTTAATTTTCCACATTTTTCCTTGTAAAACCTCATGTACTAAGTTCTTCTGTATATTCATGTATAGTAAGTTAATATTAACACAATTCTTTATGAATCATATTGGAAGAGACAAGTCAGAGGACAAGGAAAAAAAATACCAGAAAAAAGTGAACATTGAATGTGGTGCTTTTCAGTCTCTTTTCATAGTTTCTCTTTCTGGATGCAGGTGTTGTTTTTTAATCCAAAATTTATTGGAATTGCCTTGGATCACTGAACTACTGAGAAGAACCCAGTCTTTCCTCACATGAATGTTCTTGTATACAATGTATTTGTGGTCCTGCTTGTTCCTGTCAGCATCAGTTGATGTAAATCTTTCCAGACCTTTCTACAATCACCTCATTCATCATTTGATATAGAACAATAATATTCCATTACTTTCATAAACCATACCATATTTAGCCATTCCCTAACTGATGGGTATCCACTCACTTTCCACATGTGGCTCCTTTTCCCTCATTCATGATTTCCTTGAGATACAGATCGTGAATCAACCAGAAAGAGACAGACAGACACACACACACACACACACACACACACATACATGTAATGGGCTGAGGTTTGAGTGGATGCACTGAGGTCTCAAGTACATGAGGGTAAATAGTAATTGGGCTATACTCTATTAATATACATGATTGGATAAAGAATGGTCCCTGCCCATGCTCCCTGCAAGTCTTGATGTGTTCTATAGGAAATGACGATTTTGGTGGGTGGAGGCAGAGAGAGAGACAGGAAGAGAAGCTGGGAGAGATTGGACCTGGGTTTGAGACTCCGAGCTGCTGGGTATGTGGCTGCTGGTCTAGCTGGCTTCTTGACTCAGCTGCATACATTGCTATCCCCGATTCTCTTCCACCTCTGATCCTTCTTCATTGAGAATAAAGACTGATGATTTTCCCCTAACCTGAATTACTGACTCCTGCTGATTTAAAAATACACGATCTTCACCCACACACACACACACACACACACACACACACACACACACACACACACACAGAAGGACAGGAGAATCAGGTGGGGGGTGGTAGGAAAGTTCTCTCTACAAACTTCTAATAGTGTCTAATGAAAAATATCTCCTCCTTAACAAGGGCCCGTGATTCAGAGCATTGCCAACTAACATGGTCTCTCCAGGTTAATTAGAAAGCTTTTGCTAACTAGCCAACTAGGCTCTCTATTCCTCAGCAGCCAAGAAGAATCACTGCAAGGAGTGGTCCTTAGGCTGAAAATGGAGAAAGAGGTTTTTTTTTTCTTCTGTTCTCTTCCCTGCCTGAAACCTAGAAATGACTCTGTGATTTGTTTGAAAGAAAATACCATCATGGATGAACACCAAACCCAGAGTGGCCGCTTGTGCACGTCTGTAGGAGTTGTGATACATAGGCTGGCTCCCTCGGAAAAGTAAATTAAAGACCTCCAATAGGCTTGTGACAGAGAGAGCCATTTGTATCCAGAGAAACTATAGGGACTGAATGTGGATCACAACACAGGATTTTTACCCTTCCTCTTGTTTGCTTTCTCTCTCTCTCTCTCTCTCTCTCTCTCTCTCTCTCTCTCTCTCTCTCTCCCCCTCTTTTTAATCTGATTTCTATTATGCAGCATGATAAATGTAGAAAGAGTTTAGAAGGATTTCACATGATTTAATTGGATTATGTTCTCTCTAGGAAGGGGAAGTAGGGAAAAGGAAGGGAGAAAAATTTGAGGGGAGAGAGAGAGAGAGAGAGGAGAGAGAGAGAGAGAGAGAGAGAGAGAGAGAGAGAGAGAATAAAGTAAGCCAGAAAGAGCTAGAGAGTAAAAAAAAAAAGACTGAGAAATAGTGAAAAAAGTCAAAAAAAGACAGAAAGACAGAGAAAGAGAAATAGAGAGAAATAAAGCAAAGCCAGAGGGTGAAAAGGAGATTGAGAAAAAGTAAAAAACAACAACAACAACAAAGAAACAAATGCAGAGAGAGTCAGAGGGGTGGCGTGGAGGGAAGAAGAGAGGATGAAGGAGATAGAGAGAGAAAAATTGTAATTAATTTTCCCATGAAGTAATTTAATGTATATGTTCCCAATTTAACTTAACTGGTTTTTTTATTATTTAATAGCCTTTTATTTACAGGTTATATGCATGGGTAACTTTACAGCATTAACAATTGCTAAACCTCTTGTTCCAATTTTTCACCCCTTACCCCCCCACCCTCTCCCCCAGATGGCAGGATGACTAGTAGATGTTAAATATATTAAAATATAAATTAGACACACCATAAGAATACATGACCCAAATGCTATTTTGCTTTACAAAAAGAATCAGACTTTGAAATATTGTACAATTAGCTTGTGAAGGAAATCAAAAATGCAGGTGGGCATAAATAGAGGCATTGGGAATTCAATGTAATGGTTGTTAGTCATCTCCCAGAGTTCTTTCTCTGGGCGTAGCTGGTTCAGTTCATTACTGCTCCATTGGAAATGATTTGGTTGATCTCGTTGCTGAGGATGGCCAGATCCATCAGAACTGGTCATCATATAATATTGTTGTTGAAGTATCTAATGATCTCCTGGTCCTGCTCATTTCACTCAGCATTAGTCTCTCCAGGCCTTTCTGAACTTAACTGTTGTTACATATAATGGAAACTGGAGGGAGACACTAATTTAATTTTTGCTGTTCTAGACAATTCCCCTACAAATATATTAAAGGAAAAAAAATCTGGGAAAAATGCTTTATTTATTTTCTTTTTTTTTAAATTGAGATTTGGCAGAAGAGATCATATGAGATACAAGACTTTGTTAATGTGAGGACCTCTCTGAGATAGACAGACAGACAAAAGCAGATAGAATCTTCAAGATGTGTTCTTGCAGCAGGGAATCAAGGGGGACTATTAAAAAGGGTTTGGGACTGAGAATGCATTCTCTTGAGCTTGTTCTCCTTCCTCTATGAAGATGATCCTGACACATCAATCCCATGTTCCATTTGATGTGTGTCAATGGTGGGAAGAGACCTGCAGCAGTCAACCCATTAGTTGGTGCTGGGCCTTCCTGGTGACCAAATTCCTGCAGTTTATAAGGATGCTGGCCGTGGTAAATGACAGTGGTCTGGCTTATGGAAAGATTGAATCGTGAGTCTATTCCCATTCTGCATTAGCTGGCTGAACTACCTAGGAATAAATCCTTTGGTATAAATTATTTCTACTTACTTGAAGGTAATTGCTTTTCTGTGTTCATTTGCCATTAAAACTTTTTTTCTTTTATTTGCCTTAATTAGATTTTACCATTGAAATAGATATCTAACTCTTTTAGATCACAAGTTTAGTAGAGATAAAGTATTTAGTTCTGTACTTCTTAGTATTTCAATCAATAACTCCTACAGCATGATAGAGTTGCTCAGAAATAATCTATAGTTCATATATCTTGTGTACTATATTTGCTGAGTTACTAGCAATGTATCATTTCTTAATTGCTCCTCTGCAAATTCTTGTTCTTTGTAACCTTTGTGCAATACCACTAATGAGACGCAAGAATCTCTCTTCTCTGTCCCTCTAAAATGCACTTTATTGTCCCTAAGGTCTATAGTCCAGGACCAAACTGAGCAACTTTTCAGGCCTCCAACAATTCTGTAGGAATCTTATATATTTATTTAAATATTGTCTCTTATCTTAGATTGAAAACTTGTTGAGCTCAGGAATTCTTAGCACTTAAAGTCCCTGGCCCATTTTAATTGATTCATGTTGTCGGACTTCATTTTTCCTCTCTCACAAACTGCCCAAGACTTGCCTTCTCTCCTTTGGGATCAGCATCCCTGGGTTATTTGCCAAATCCTCAAACAGCAATTTATGACCAAAGAAGAACTAGAGAAAATTCTGAAAGCTAAAATGGACACCTCTGATTACAATCAACTAAAAAGTTGTTGCAAAACAAAAACCTAACAGAAAGAAAATTAAAAGGGAAATACAAGGCTGAGAAAAAATCTGTACTGCCAGTGTTTCCATTAAAGATCTCATTTCAAAAATACATAGAGATTGTTGTCAAATTCATAAGAATACAAGTCATTGCACAATTAATGATTTCATCCAAAAGAATGACAACAATGAGATAACATACGCAAATCTGTGAGATAGCTGTAAGAAGGGGAAATTTTAAGAGAAGGTCAATAAATGGGGCTTGCAACTTAAAAAGATAGAAGAAGAGCAAATTGAAAATGCCTAATAACATGATAAACTTGAAATTCTAAAATTAAAAGGAAAAATTTATAAAATTAAAATTAACTATTGAATTAATAAATAAAACAAACACTATTATTAAAAAACCCAACAAAATAGATAAACCTTTGGTAAATCTAATTAGAAAAAGGAAAGAGGAAAATCTAATTGTTAGTCTTAAAAATGAAAAAGGAAAATTTTCCACCAATGAAGAGGAAATTAGAGCAATAATTAGGAGTTACTTTGCCCAACTTTATGCCAATAAGTTTGATAACCTAAGTGAAATAGAAGACTACCTTTAAAAAATATAGGCTTCCCAGATTAACATAGGAGGAAGTAAGTTGCTTGAATAGTCCCATTTCAGAAAATAGAACAAACTATATTCAACTCCCTAAGAAAAAATCCCCAAGAACAGATGGATTTACATGTGAATTGTACCAAACATTTAAAGAACAATGAACTCCAATGCTATATAAACCATTTGAAAAAATAGGGAATGAAGGACTCCTACCAAATTCCTTTTATGACACAGACATAGTACTCATAACTAAACCAGGTAGATTGAAAATCGAGAAAGAAAATTATAGACCAATCTCCCTCATGAATATTGATGCTAAAATCTTAAATAAAATATTAGCAAAAAGATTGCAGAAAATCATCCCCAGGATAATACACCATGACCAAGTAGGATTTATACCAGGAATGCAGAGCTAGTTCAATATTAGAAAAACAATTAGCATAATTGACTATATCAATAACCAAATTAACAAAAACTATATGATCATCTCAATAGATGCAGAAAAGGTATTTGATAAAATTCAACATTCATTCCTATTAGAAACACTTAAGAGTATAGGAGTAAAAGGACTTTTCCTTAAAATAGGGAGTAGCATCTATTTAAAACCATCAGTGAGCATCATATGTAATGGGGGTAAATTGGAACCATTCCCAATAAGATCAGGAGTGAAGCAAGGTTGCCCACTATCACCCTTATTATTCAATATTGTATTAGAAATGCTAGCCTCAGCAATAAGAGCTGAGAAAGAAATTAAAGGAATTAGAGTAGGTAATGAGGAAACCAAATTATCACTCTTTGCAGATGATATGATAGTATACTTAGAGAACTCCAGAGATTCTACTAAAAAGCTATTATAAATAATTCACAACTTTAGCAAAGTTACAGGATACAAAATAAACCCACATAAATGTTCAGCATGCTTATATATCACTGACAAAATCCAACAGTTAGAGATAAAAAGAGAAATTCCATTTAAAGTAACTGCCACTAGTATAAAATATTTGGGAATCTATCTGCTAAGGCAAGGTTGGGAACTATATGAGAAAAAGTATAAAAGACTTTCCACACAAATAATTGGAATTTTGGAATGCCAAATAATTGGAAAAATATTAAGCGCTCTTGGATAGGGGAATATAGCCTTTGCTTTATTAAACATATCAAAATTGTAAGAGAGCCAAACAATAAACATTGATTAAAAACCAAAATATGCCATGAAACATATTAAGGGAAGGCAATATAACAACAAAAATTAAATAATGACCTAAAAGTCTTGCATTCTATAAAGAGATACAACATGTTCATCAATGAATATATACAAATAGATGGACAAGCCTGAATGGATTCACTAGAAGGTAGGGGATAAGGGAAATTTTCCCTTGTAGAAGAAAGCACTTGTGCAAAGTTTTGAAGAAAACAAAGAACTCTAAGAAGCAATGATAGAGTAGGGGTGCATTTGAGAAATGGAAGATACAAACATTTGGAAATCAAAGATGGAGTAATATGGGAGGAAAATAAAGAAATCCATCCTGGCGTGGGTTATGTGAAGGAGAACAAAATATAATAATAATGTTGGGAAAGTAGGTAGAAAGAGGGTTGTCAAAAGTTTTAGCCTGAACCATGAACCATACTGAACCATGCCAAAAAGAATAGCTCATTTTTTTTTATTCCAAAGACAATTGGAATGTACTGGAATTTACTTACTCATGAAGTGACATGGTCAGACCTACATCTTTGGTAAACAACTTTGGCAGATGAAAGAAGATGGCCTGAAAAAGAGAGGCTTGAAGCAAGACGACCAACTAAAAACTATTGCAATAATCCAAGCAAGAGCTACTTAGGGTGATATCTGTGAAAGTAAAGAAAAGGAGGGAAATGTGAGAAATGTTAAGAAATAAACATCGAAAGACAAGATCACTGATATGGGATAAAGAAGAATGAAGAGATAAGTATAAAGTTTAAGTTGTAAACCTTGATGATGAGGAAAATTACAGTACTTCAATAGAATGTATATTCATTCAGCAGAAGGTATTTTATAAATAATTGGTAATGATAGAAGAGGATTAAGAGGTGCAAGTATAAATCTGGGGACAGACTAGAGTTTAGTACAGAGATATTGAAGTCATTTGCATAGAAGATAGATGATTATATCCAAAGGGGTACCAATTGAGAAAAAAAGTAGAAAGAAAATAGAAAAGGATCCAAGACTAAGCCTGTCATAGATCACAAAGAAATCCACTTCCATCAGATTACATCTTCATACAGTATCGTTGTTGACGTATATAATGATCTCTTGGTTCTGCTCATTTCACTTAGCATCAGTTCATGTAAGTCTCTCCAAGCTTCTCTGTATTCATCTTGATGGTCATTTCTTACAGTACAATAATATTCCATAACATTCATATACCACCATTTACCCAACCATTCTCCAATTGATGGGCATCCACTCAGTTTTCAGCTTCTAGCCACTACAAACAGGGCTGCCACAAACATTTTGGCACATACTGGTCCCTTTCCCTTCTTTAGTATCTCCGTGGGAGATACTAAAGCCCAGTAGAAACACTGCTGGATCAAAGGGTATGCACAGTTTGATAACTTTTTGGGCATAATTCCAGATTGCTCTCCAGAATGGTTGGATTCGTTCACAGCTCCACCAACAATGTATCGGTGTGCCAGTTTTCCCCGCATCCCCTTCAACAATCATCATTAGTTTTTCCTGTCATCTTAGCCAATCTGACAGGTGTTTTGTGGTATCTCAGAGTTGTCTTAATTTGCATTTCTCTGATTAATAATGATTTGGAACACTCTTTCATATGAGTGGTAATGATTTCAATTTCATCATCTGAAAATTGTCTGTTCATATCCTTTGACCATTTATCAATTGGAGAATGGTTTGGTTTCTTATAAATTAGAGTCACTTCTCTATATATTTTGGAAATGAAGCCTTTATCAGAACCTTTAACTGTGAAGATGTTTTCCCAGTTTGTTGCTTCCCTTCTAATCTTGTTTACATTAGTTTTGTTTGTACAGAAGCTTTTTAATTTGATGTAATCAAAATTTTCTATTTTGTGATCAATGATGGTCTCTAGTTCGTCTTTAGTCACAAATTTCTTCCTCTTCCACAAGTCTGAGAGATAAACTATCCTATGTTCCTCCAATTTGTTTATAATCTCATTCTTTATGTCTAAATCATGGACCCATTTTGATTTTATCTTGGTATACGATGTTAAGTGTGGGTCCATGCCTAATTTCTGCCATACTAATTTCCAGTTATCCCAGCAGTTTTTGTCAAATAATGAATTCTTATCCCAAAAGTGAGGATCTTTGGGTTTGTCAAACACTCTATTGCTATAGTTGACTATTCTATCTTGTGAACCTAACCTGTTCCACTGATCAACTCATCTATTTCTTAGTCAATACCAAATGGCTTTGGTGACTGCTGCTTTATAATATAGTTTTAGATCAGGTACAGCTAGGCCACCTTCATTTGATTTTTTTTTTCATTAATTCTTTTGAGATTCTTGACCTTTTTTATTCCATATGAATTTTGTTGTTATTTTTTCTAGATCATTAAAATATTTTCTTGGAAGTCTGATTGGTATAGCACTAAATAAATAGATTAGTTTAGGGAGTATTGTCATCTTTATTATATTTGCTTGACCTATCCAGAAGCACTTGATATTTTTCCAATTGTTTAAGTCTGACTTTATTTGTGTGGAAAGTTTTTTGTAATTTAGCTCATATAATTCCTGACTTTCCTTTGGTAGATAGTTATTCTGAATGGAATTTCTCTTTGTATCTCTTGCAGTTGGATTTTGTTGGTGATGTATGAAAATGCTGAGGATTTATGGGGATTTATTTTATAACCTGCAACTTTGCTAAAGTTATGGATTATTTCTAATAGCTTTTTCATAGAATCTCTAGGGTTCTCTAAGTATACCATCATATCATCTGCAAAGAGTGAAAGTTTGGTTTCCTCACTGCCTATTCTGATTCCTTTAATCTCTTTCTCGACTCTTATTGCCGAGGCTAGTGTTTCTAATACAATATTGAATAATAATGGTGACAGTGGGCAACCTTGCTTCATTCCAGATCTTACTGGGAAAGATTCCAGTTTTTCCCCATTGCATATGATGCTTACTGATGGTTTTAAATATATGTTCCTGACTATTTTAAGAAAATGTCCATTTATTCCTATACTCTCAAGTGTTTTTATTAGGAATGGATGTTGGATTTTATCAAATGCCTTTTCTGCATCTATTGAGATGATCATATGGTTTTTGTTAGTTTGCTTATTGATGTAGTCAATTATGCTAATAGTTTTCCTAATATGGAACCAGCCCTGAATTCCTGGTATAAATCCCACTTGATCATAGTGTATTATCCTGGGGATAATTTTCTGTCATCTTTTTGCTAATATTTTATTTAAGATTTTAGCATCGACATTTATTAGAGAGATTGGTCTATAATTTTCTTTCTCTGTTTTCAGCCTACCTGGTTTAGGTATCAGTACCATGTCTGTATCGTAAAAGGAGTTAGGGTTAGGGTTAGTCACAAATAGGGCCTCCTTCAGTCCCTATTTTTTCAAACAGTTTATATAGCATTGGGGTTAATTGTACTTTAAATGTTTGGTAGAATTCACATGTAAATCCATCTGGTCCTGGGGATTTTTTCTTAGGGAGTTGGTTAATAGCTTGTTCTATTTATTTTTCTAAGATGGGACTGTTTAGGATATTTACTTCTTCCTCTGTTAATCTGGGCAAGCTATTTTTTGAAAGTATTCTTCCATTTCATTTAAGTTGTCGAATTTATTACCATAAAGTTGGGCAAAGTAATTCCTAATTATTGCTCCAATTTCCTCTTCATTAGTGGCGAGTTCTCCCTTTTCATTTTTAAGACTAACAATTTGATTTTCCTCTTTCCTTTTTTTAATCAGATTTACTAAGGGTTTGTCTATTTTGTTGGTTTTTTCATAGAACCAACTCTTAGTTTTATTAATTAATTCAATAGTTTTTTTTTTTACTTTCAATTTTATTGATCTCTCCTTTTATTTTCAGAATTTCAAGTTTAGTGTTTGACTGGGGGTTTTTAATTTGTTCCTTTTCTAGCATTTTTAGCTGCAAGCCCAATTCGTTGACCTTCTCTTTCTCTACTTTATACAAGTAAGCCTCTAGAGATATGAAATTTCCCCTTATTACCACTTTGGCTGCATCCCACACATTTTGGTATGATGTCTCATTATTGTCATTTTCTTGGGTGAAGTTATTAATTAAGTCTATGATTTGCTGTTTCACCCAATCATTCTTTAGTATGAGGTTATTTACTTTCCAATTATTTTTTGGTCTACTTTCCCCTGGCTTTTTGTTGAGTGTAATTTTTATTGCATCATGGTCTGAAAAGGATTCATTCACTATTTCTGCCTTACTGCATTTGAGTTTGAGGTTTTTATGTCCGAATATATGGTCTATTTTTGTATAGGTTCCATGAACTGCTGAAAAGAAAGTGTACGCCTTTCTGTCTCCATTTCATTTTCTCCAGAGGTCTATCATATCTAACTTTTCTAGTATTCTATTTACCTCTTTGACTTCTTTCTTATTTATTTTGTGATTTGATTTATCTAATTCTGAGAGTGCAAGGTTGAGATCTCCCACTATTATAGTTTTGCTATCTCTTTCTTCTTGCAGCTCTCTTAATTTCTCTTTTAAGAATTTAGATGTTACACCACTTGGTGCATATATGTTTAATATTGATATTGCTTCGTTATTTATGCTACCCTTTAGCAAGAAAAAGTGCCCTTCCTTATCTCTTTTCATTAGATCAATTTTTGTTTTTGCTTGATCTGAGATCAGGATGGCTACCCCTGCTTTTTTGACTTCACCTGAAGCATAGTAGATTTTGCTCCATCCTTTTACCTTTATTCTGCATGTATCTCCCTGTTTCAGGTGTGTTTCCTGTACACGACATATTGTAGGATTCTGGCTTTTAATCCATTGTGCTAATCGCTTCCTCTTTATGGGGGAGTTTATTTACCCCATTCACATTTATGGTTAAAATTACCAATTCTGTATTACTTGCCATCTTGTTCACCCCTATTTATGCTTTTCTCCCTTCTTTCCCCCTTACCCCCCTTCCCAGTATTAAACTTGTGAGCACCACTTGCTTCTCACAGCGCTCCCTTTTTAGTATCCCTCCTCCCCACCTTAGAGTTCCTCCCCCTATCTTACTCCTTTCCCTCACAGTTTCTGTATTCCCTTCTGCTTAGCTTATTCCTTCCCTTTTCACTTTTCCCTTCTCACTTTTCAATGAGATGGGAGAAGTTTCACCATATATTGAATATGTCTAAAAATTTTTCTCTTAAAGTCAATTCTTATGACAGTAAAATACCCACTATATTCATCCCCCTCCATTCTTTCTCTCAGATATAATAGGTTTCCTTTGCCTCTTTGTGAGATATAGTACCCCCTCTTTACCCTTTTTCTGACACAATGTCCTTTCCACCTCTAATTTCTAGAACAAGGTATACATGTATTTTTTATACATCTTTACAGCAGATATATAGTTCCAAGATTTCTTTTTACCTTTTTAGGTTTTTCTTGAGTTCTATATTTGCAGATCAAACTTCTTGTTAAGTTCTGGTTTTTTCACCAAAAATAGGTGAAATTCACTTATTTCGTTGAATGACCATCTTCTTCCAGGTCTGAATGACCTGGAAAAAGATGCTCATTCTGGCTGGGTAAGTTATTTTTGGTTGCATACCGAGTTCCTTAGCCTTTTGGAATATCCTATTCCAGGCCCTTCGATCTTTTAATGTGGATGCTGCTAGATCTTGGGTGATCCTTATTGTGGCTCCTCTATATTTGAATTGGGTTTTTCTAGCCGCTTGGAGTATTTTTTCCTTTGTTTGAGGGTTCTGGCATTTGGCCACTATATTTCTTGGTGTTTTGATTTTAGGATCCCTTTCAGTGGGTGATCGATGAATCCTTTCAATGTCTATTTTACCCTCTGTTTCTATGACTTCTGGGCCATTCTCTTTGATGATTTCCTGGAAAATAGTGCCCAGGCTCTTTTTTTCATCTTTGTGGGTTTTACCAGTCAAGTGCTATGTTTGAGGCCGAATTTAATATTGGTTGTGAGGGCATGAGAGGAGCTTAGAAAGTTGTGTTTGCCTTCTCTGCCATCTTGGCTCTGCCCACAGAATTTTCTTTAGAATATATCACTGGAATCAGTTCTGACGAGGAAGAAATTTCCCATCATCCTCTTGTTCTCTCCAGAACCATCTACCTCACACATAAAACAAACTTTCTTCCTGATCTCACAAAGAGATGCCTCCCTAATAAAACATTTCTCATGTTTTTTCCCCCAAATGATCCTATAAAATGCTTTTTCCCAAAATTCAATGTGACTTTTACCGACCATGGTTCCAGGAGCTTACTCTGACACTCAAAAATGGTATAATCTTTGAGCAAATCCCTTCTCTGTGTTTCAGTTTCCTTCTGGAAATTGAAGAGGGTTGGATTCTTGAATTCTGAAGGGACTTTCAGCTCTACATCATATGATTTTTGTTGGTTTAGGACTTGATGACTGTTGGAATCCTTACAAATTGTAAAGTCATTAGAATTGATAGAGACAATAATTATCTAATTTAGCATGGTTCAGTATGATTGATCTGATCTTACAGGGAGATGTTATGAGCCAGAACTTGAAACAAAGTGATAACTCAATAGAAGCAATGCTTGTGTGCTTGGGTTTGCAACTTAGAAAGTTCACACATTAGCTCACACACATTTTAGTTCACAAGTTTGGAAGATTCACAGGTGTTCACAAGTATGGAAGTTACACAAAGTTAGCTTTGTAATTTTTTGAATTCACACCTCCTATAATCCCACTCTTGGAGGAGGCATCAACCTTGGAGAGAGCATAAAAAGGAGCTGAGTCAATGAATTCCGTCACTTCAGAAGATTGACAAGCTAGAAACTGCAGTTGGGCAGAAGGAAGGATTTGGAGGAGCAGAACCAAGATTGAGATTGAGAACTGGAGATTCATAGAGAGCTGCAAGAGCTCTCGGAACCAAGGAAG
The DNA here is from genome assembly GCA_020854095.1 of Dasyurus viverrinus. NCBI lineage: Eukaryota > Metazoa > Chordata > Mammalia > Dasyuromorphia > Dasyuridae > Dasyurus > Dasyurus viverrinus. Next base: position 628,466,258 of record CM036999.1, on the reverse strand, counting down.
GAAAGAAGCCTCTAAGAAAGCTAACCGGGCCCAAGGAAAAAGACAAGACTTAGAAGGAGAAAATAAACGTTTGGATTTTATCAGCTGGCTGCATTTGGAGTGATTATTACTTATAACTGAAACTAAGGCTGCCTCCAGGAAACCTCCCCAAGAAACCTGCTCCTAAAGAATCATCATATATTATAAAAAAAGAAAAAGAAAAAGAAAAAGAACACCACAGGTACCATTCAAGGATGTGGCTGTTGACTTTACCCAGGAGGAGTGGGACTTCTTGGACGATCCTCAGAAGGACTTGTACAAGGAAGCCATGTTGGAGAATTCCTGGAAGCTGCACTCCCAGGTTAAGGACATTTCCCTTGCTAATGCTAAATCTGCAATCAAAGGGAATATCTTTGGGTCCAGGGTTTGAAGGGGTGGGAGACATTGATTAGAATGGGGAAAATGCTGGTCCCTTGTGTCCAAGAGACAGGATCCTCCTGTATAATCCATCCTGCATTATATGATAGGAACCTGAGGGTGTCCTTTGTTGCTCCTGAAGCTATCTGTTACCAATTTTAGGAAGCTTTAAGTCAAAGATAAAATCAGTGTAGAAGCATCTCAAACACGGTATTAATCTCAGAGGTCATTTTTTTTCAAGCTCTACTTGGACACAAATTTAATTCCAAAGCTTTGAAAATTGCTCAAGCAGGTTTTCCTTACAACCCATTCTTCTTTAGGATGGTTCTACCATTTGGAATATTCTTCTTTTTAATGAGCATCAATTTGTATCTCAAAGTTCTTATTTTCCCTAGAATAGGAAGTCTGTCCTTGATCTGCCTTCCCATTGCCCACAAATTCCATCATAAATGAATGGAAAGAAATAAGCATTTCTTTTCAACTACTATTTCCAATTGTTGTTCCATATGATTTCTTTAGAATATATTACCGACAATATTATATGAGAACAACTTCCAGCAAATGAGCTATTTTGACTATTCCAAGTGCCCAAAATACTGATAAAAGAGGAAATAAAGAAAGATGCTATTTGCTTCCAGATAAAGAACTAAAAAATAGAAATCTATTAGAACAGAATTTTATACATTTATGTTTATGTGTGTGTACACACACATATATGCATAGATGTATTTGTGTGTATACAGATGTGTGTGTATATATAGCTATGTACATCTATGTATGCAGGTTTCTGTGGCAGCTATCTCTAGCAAGGGGACAAGCAAAGTGAAGGAAAAACAAATCTACTTGATAATTGGGTTATCTATTTGAAAACAATAGCAAACTGTACATTGGAGATTTGCAGTCTCATGTTCAATCATCTTTTTTATTGTGCTATCTTATAGAAATGTTTGTTTGTAAGTTAAAGATAACACAGAATGTCAAATTAATGTCATTCTAACGTTCCAAGTTGTGAAGGTTTTCTGGAGGCAGCCTTAGTCTCAGTTGAAATAAATAATTACTCCAAAATCGCATCCAGCTGGTAAAAATGCAAACGTTTATTTCTCCTTCCAAAGTAGCTCGGTTAGTTGAAGCCTAACTCTCTGCTTGAGCTCTTGCAGCTTTGACCTTGGCTTCTGCCTCTGCTTTCTTCAGCCTCCAGCCAGCACCAAGTTGGAAAGATGCAATGAATCTCTCTTGCCTGGAAGATAGGGCTTGTAGGCTTTCACCTCCGGAGTCTCTCTCTCCTAAGTCCCACAAGAAGAACTAAAGCCCAAGCTTCAAAAGCTCCCTATATATGTGATCTCCCAAAGGTTAACTCCGCCTTCTGGAGGGAGAGGGATTCTGGGTTATCTCCCAGAGTGCTCTCTGGTCCTAAGAACATCAAGGGAGGTGTGAATTCGGACTAAGCCCTACACGTGTGAACTCCATTGAGTACTTAGATACTTATGAGCTCTCTAAAGGTGTGAACACAAGCATTGTTCTATTAGTTCCACTTAATACTTTGTTTCAAGTTCTGGCCAAAAATATCTCTTTCTAAGATCAAATTGACTCCAATGGCTTAACACTTTGTAAAGATTCCAACACCGAGTTAAATGAGACTGTTGTTCCCATTTAAGAGCTGAGGAAAATAAGGCAAACAGAGTTTTATTTGGCTTACCAAGAGGTACACAGTTAATAACTGTCAGAGGCTTAATTTAAACTCGAGTACACCTGATTATACCCATGTCTTTCTCTACTGCACTAGCATCTCCTTTTTTTCTAAATAATTTCTAGATAATGGAAATTATGGGATGAGTCTGTTCCTCTATGAAGAAAGATGGCAAGTCTGAGATCCCTACTGAGCCTCATAAACTATGATTCCTGGAAATAAACACAATATTTCAGGTGTGGTCTGACCAATACAGGCAAGGTTCAATTCGATGATCACTTCTACATTCAAAGAGTGTTTATCAGAAATTTCTCATTGCTCTTCTTTGCCAATTTGACTTGTCTGCACAATGACTGTGTGTGTCTGAGGGCAGAATACAATTTATACTTTAGTATCTTTGGAGGAGGGGAAAGTGGAATGGCATAAGAGGTCCATGTTTACCTACTATTATCAATTCTTGCAGAATAAAATTTGATTGCTTATTGTTTCTTTCAAGATGAAGGCATCAAGATTCCCTTAAAAGTAGAATTGGCCAAAAGGAAAAGTAGTTTTAAAAAACTAGCAGAAAGAAATAGATTCAGGAGAGATCATTTAATAATAATTATTAAACTACCTGAAAAATATTATCCACAAAAAGAACCGAGACTACATCCTTCAAGGAATCATCAAGGAAAACTACCTGATATCCTAGAACCAATTTAGTGTTTCTCTCTGTAAATGCAAAATTTCAGTTTTCCTTTCAGTCATTTTTGAAAACTCTGAGCCAAGTTTAAAGGTGCAGTGCTCTCATAAAATGTTTTAATGCAAAAGAAATTGCTATCTCAGAACCACCTGAAAGTCATTTCATGTCAAGGAAATTAATTGTGTTCTATACTATTATCTATCCTGATTCAATTCTAAGACATCTTATGTTGGTGTTCTTTTTCCAAAACACAGCCAGGTGATAAAAGTTCAGATCTTTTATTGTGTCCTTCAATATAGGCTGGTTAGCTCAGAGGCCTATCTCTCCGCTTGGTTCTAAGAGCTCCGCCAGAATGTCTCCAAATCCAAAGGTTTGTCCTTTCGACTCCAGCCGGCACCAAGGTAGAAGATACAATGAATCTCTGCTGCCTCAAAGATAGGGCTTGTGGGCTTGCTCCCAGAGTGCTCCTCTCCGACCCCTAGGAATGTTCCCAAGTAACTCTTTCCAGTGGCTCACTGGAGCTGTATTTATGCTACTTCTCCGAGAGTGGGATTGTGGGATATCTCCCAGCATGCTCTCTGGCCATAAGAGCTTCAATGGGAGGTGTGAATTCCGATATCTCTAAGCCCTGAAATCTCCCAAACATGTGAACTCCAATGAGTACTTAAATATTTCTTGCCTCTATGAGCTCTCTAAAGGTGTGAACACAAGCATTGTTTCCATCAGTTGTACTTAGTACCTCGTTTCAAGTTCTGGCCCAAAATACCTCCTTCTAAGAACAAATCAATCCTATTGAACCATGCTAAATTAGATAATTATTGTTTCTATCAACTCTAATGGCTTAACACTTTGTAAAGATTCCAACAATCTTATATAATTTTTACCAGACACGATGGCGCTATTCCTAGATATATTATCTCTAGGTATTTTTGTACAATTGGAACAGAGTTGTTTCTGTCATTTATTTCTGCAAGATCTAGGTAGAAAGCATCTGTTGGAATCTTTACAAAGTGTTAAGACATTGGAGTTGATTTAATCTTAGAAAAAGTTATTTTGGGCCAGAACTTGAACTGGGTACTAAGTACAACTGATGGAAACAATGCTTGTGTTCACACCTTTAGAGAGCTCATAAGTATCTAAGGACTCAATGGAGTTCACATGTGTAGGGCTTAGTGCAAATTCATACCTCCCTTGAAGTTCTTAGGTCCAGAGAGCACTCTGGGAGATAACCCAGAATCCCTCTCCCTCCAGAAGATGGAGTTAACCTTTGGGAGATCACATAAATATAGGGAGCTTTCGAAGCTTGAAGTTACTTCTTCTGGTGGAACTGATTGGAGGTACAGAGAGATTCATTGCATCTTCCAACTTGGTGCTGGCTGGAAGCTGAAGAAAGCAGAAGGCAAGGACAAAGCTGCAAGATCTCTCGGAGCCAGGCATCAAGTCAGGCCTCAACTAACTGAGCTAATTTGGAAGGAGAAATAAAGGTTTGCACTTTTACCAGCTGGCTGCGATTTTGGAGTAATTAGTTATTTCAATACTGCCTCCAGGAAAACCATCACAAGCATCAATATGTTCAAGAGGAAAAGAAGAATGGTGCTACCATTCCTTAACCATTTTATTGTTTACCCCCCTCCTACTGTTCTTTGTTCTATGTTTTAAAATGGGGGGGGGGGAGGAGATAGATTGCCTTTCATTATCCATGTCTTTAAGATCAATAGGATAAGCCAGTGGCCCTCTTTATCAGTAAATTCATGCTTATCTAATAGACTACTAGTGTTCAGAGATTTGTACTTCAGTTGATTTGTTTTGACTTGTGACAAGTAAGCTTAGTGGTCTTTACACCACACATGCAATCTCTCCTGAAGGAAAGTTTTAGCCAAGACAATCTATGCATGGTAATCATGATCATCAAATTGGTACTGTTCTGGTTAGCTTTCTGGAGGTCTTGGGACCAGCCTTCATTTCAGCAGAATAATCACCACGGGAATGGTCAGGAATAAAGTCCAAAGCTTTTATCGTCTCCTTCACAGTCTGTCTCCTTCACCTGGGGCCCAACTTGCCTTCTGGAGGCCTTCAGATGGGCCTTGGTCTCAGCAGAGAAATGAAGCAGGACAGGCCAGCCACCGGGATGGTGGGAGATGAAATGTCTCTCTCCCAGTCCTTCTTGGCTCTTATATGCTCTATTATAAGTACATCATCATAGGTATCAATCTTTTAGAATTATATTAAGTACTAAGTACATGTAAACTAGAGAATCATTATCTTAATTTCATTGAGTTAACATCTTGTTTCAAGTATACTTCGAGTTCTGCCCTTTACAAAAATTAAGCAAGATTGAATAGCATATCAGATGAGATTACAGTGCAATCACTTCACATGGGTCTGACTCTGTGACTCCATTGTGAGAAAGGAGTTCTTGGCAAATGTACTGGAGTGGTTTATTATTTCCATTTTCAGTTCATCTTACAGATGAGGAGACTGAGGCAAATAGGGTTGAGTGAGTTGGCCAAGTTCACACACCCAGTAAGTACCTGAGGTAAGATCTGAACTCATGAAGTTCAGTCTTCCTGATTCCATGCCCAGCGCTCTATGCACTATGGCCCCATTTTCCTATATCATAAGCAAACAGTTTCCTCTTAATCAGTGCCTTATAAATAGTCTTGAATACTTTCCTGTCTTTCTTCTCACACTCCAGGCAGGAAGCCAGCTTTCAAACTCCCCTTTTTCAAGCTCTCCAGAGCCTACACTTTCTTATGAGTTATAGCATCAATCAGTTCATTCTCTTCGAGATCTATTTGGTCTCACTGAAGAAGAAGCAGAACAAATAGTGAAAGTCTGTCCAGCTTGTGTCCCATTTCATCAGCCCTTGTTGCCTCCAAGCTATAATCCAAGAGAACATAAGCCCAATGAGTTGTGGCAAATGGATGTTACTCATTATTCTTTGGGAAACAAAGATATATCCATGTGATTGTGACACTTATTCAGATTTTACTTTTGCTATGCCTATGATGATGAAACCACAAAGGGAACCACAGAGGTTATGTTGAAGGCATTGGACATTATCGGCAACCCTTTAGGTCTTAAAACTGACAATGGCTCAGTGTATACCTCAAAACTTTTTCAGGATTTCTGTGCCCAATGTGGTATCAAAACACTACAGGCATACCTTTTAGTCTCCAAAGATCAGCTATAGTGGAATGGAAAAACAGGGATATAAAAATATTACTTAAAAAACAAAAGAAAGGGGGAGCCACAGGCACCCCTAGAACTTTACTAAATATAATTATATATACACTTATTTTTTTGAGCTTTCATCAGAATGGCTTGTCACCTGCAGATCGGTTTTCTTCCACCAGACTGAATGACAAAGAAATAACTCCCACACTTTTACATATGATGATCAGTTAATAATGTGGAAGGATCCAAATACTGGGGAATGGGAGGGCCTGTATAAAGTAACAGCTTGGAGCAGAAGGTTTGCTTGTATTTCCCCAGATGCAGCAAGCACTCACTGGGGGCCAATGAGATAGCTTGTCTTATCCACCAGGAGAAGCCAGAAACAGAGGCATTTAGATGAAGATTGGAGCAACAGACATTCATACTGACCAATGAGAGAACAGTATTCCCCAGGTTTCTGGCTTTTTGTGTATGGAAAGTGACTGCTCTGGGAGTACAAGCAACACCTCTGTCGGGTCCATCTTTCAGACAAATGCTGTTATGACTTGTGTTTGTCATTACCTCTGAATTGGCAGAGTGGCAACAGAATTCCCTATTTAAGTTGGGACAAGCAGTAGTAGTTTGGAACTATGCTCAAAAAGTTATCAAACTGTGCATACCCTTTGATCCAGCAGTGTTACTATTGGGCTTCTGTCCCAAAGAGATTATAAAGAAGGGAAAGCATCAGTTCATGTAAGTCTCTCCAGGCCTTTCTGACATCATCCTGTTGGTCATTTCTTACAGAACAGTAATATTCCATAGTATTTATAATCCAAAATTTATTCAGCCATTCTCCAACTGACGAACATCCATTCAGTTTCCAGTTTCTAGCCACTACAAAAAGGACTGCCACAAACATTCGTGAACCTACAGGTCCCTTTCACTTCTTTATAATCTCTTTGGGATAGAAGCCCAATAGTAACACTGCTGAATCAAAGGGTATGCACAGTTTGATAACTTTTTGAGCATACTTCCAAACTACTCTCCAAAATGGTTGGATTCGTTCACAACTCCACCAACAATGCATCAATGTCCCAGTTTTCCCGCATCCCCTCCAACAATCATCATTATTTTTTTCCTGTCATCTTAGCCAATCTGACAGTTGTGTAGTGATATCTTAGAGTTGTCTTAATTTGCATTTCTCTGATTAATAATGACTTGGAGCATCTTTTCATATGACTAGAAATAGTTTCAATTTCTTCATCTGAGAATTGTCTGTTCATATCCTTTGACCATTTTTCAATTGGAGAATGGCTTGATTTTTTATAAATTAGAGTTAATTCTCTATATATTTTGCAAATGAGGCCTTTATCAGAACCTTTGACTGTAAAAATATTTTCCCTGTTTATCGCTTCCCTTCTAATCTTGTCTGCATTAGTTTTGTTTGTACAAAAACTTTTCAGTTTGGTATAATCGGAATTTTCTATTTTATGATCAGTAATGATCTCTAGTTCTGCTTTGGTCATAAAGTCCTTCCCCTTCCACAGGTCTGAGAGGTAAACTATCCTGTGTTCCTCTAATTTATTAATAATTTCATTCTTTATGCCTAGGTCATGTACCCATTTTGACCTTATCTTGGTGTACGGTGTTAAGTGTGGGTCAATGCCTAGTTTCTGCTATATTACTTTCCAATTTTCTTAGCAATTTTTATCAAACAGTAAGTTCTTATCCCAAAAGCTGGGGTCTTTGGGTTTGTCAAAGACTAGGTTACTATATTTGTTGATTGTTTTATAACTTGAACCTAACCTATTCTACTGATCAACTAATCTATTCCTTAGCCAATACCAAATGGTCTTGGTAACTGCTGCTCTATAATATAATTTTAGATCTGGTACAGCTAAGCCACCTTCATTTGATTTTTTTCATTAATTCCCTTGAAATTCTTGACCTTTTGTTTTTCCATATGAATTTTGTTGTTATTTTTTCTAGGTCATTAAAATAGTTTTTTGGGAGTCTGATTGGTATAGTGCTAAATAAATAGATTAGTTTAGGTAGTATTGTCATCTTTATTATATTTCCTCGCTGGATCCAAGAGCATTTAATATTTTTCTAATTGGTTAGATCAGACTTCCTTATCACCTTCCCCAAACAGCAAGCAATCTTCTAAAGGTTAAACATGAGTAATTCTTTTAACATCTTTTCATATTTGTCATGTTGTACAAGAAAAATCAGACAAATGTAAAAAAAAAATGAGAAAGAAAAAGCAAACAAAGGTGAAAATACTAAGCTTTGATCCACATTCACTTCTTTCTATCTGGATGCAGAGTCCATCCTCTATTTTGAATAAAAGAATAATAGCCTTTGCAGACCTCAAATTAGAAAGGACAATATAATAAACTCGTTGCTACTTACAGTGTCTCAATTCCCTCTCTACCTAAATACATGTGCCTTCCTAGCACTGTGATTTCTGCCTCATGAAGAACTCCTACTAAGGGAAATCAGTGCCAATACTGCTTAAAATTAAAAAGCACACACAATTAATAAGCAGAACAATAAAAACTGAAATCATTAAAATCATTAATCCAATATTTGATTAACCTGAGAATATCATATTAAATAATTGGAAAACTCATTATTAAATAAAAAATTTGCTGAAAAAATATGTGGCACAAATTAGATTCTGCTCAACATATCATACCCTATAGCACTCCAAATTTGGATGGAAGTTGAATATATCAAGTCGCACCACTAAAGAAAGATAGAAAGGAAATTAGGAAAGCTAAGTCAGTTATCTTCCTCAAATATGTTACTTGGTAAAAATTTGATTCTGATCAACATATACTATGTATCACTCCCAATTTATATGGTACTTAAATATATAAGATCATACCATTAAAAGATAAAAAGGAAGGAAGGAAGGAAGGAAGGAAGGAAGGAAGGAAGGAAGGAAGGAAGGAAGGAAGGAAGGAAGGAAGGAAGGAAGGAAGGAAGGAACGAGAAAGAAAGAAAGAAAGAAAGAAAGAAAGAAAGAAAGAAAGAAAGAAAGAAAGAAAGAAAGAAAGAAAGAAAGAAAGAAAGAAAGAAAGAAAGAAAGAAAGAAAGAAAGAAAGAAAGAAAGAAAGAAAGGAAAAAAAGAAGGAAGGAAGGAAGGAAGGAAAGAAAAGAAACAAACAAACAAACAAACAAACAAAGGAAAAAAGGAAGAGGGGAGAAAGAGAAGAAGGGGGGAGGGAGAAAGGGAAGGAGGGGGAGGGAGGAAAGCAGGGATGGGGAAGGAAGAAAGGGAAGGAAAGAAGGAAAGAATTGAGGGAGGGAGGGAGGAAGGAAGGAAGGGAAGGAGAAAGAGAGGTAAGAAAGAAAGAAGAAATTTAGGAGAGCTATGTCCATTATTGTCCTCAAATATGGGTGAGAGGAAAGTTATTAATTAAATAAAGCATATAGAAGATAATAAAAGAATAAAATATTTTATTACATTAAATTAAGACCTTTCTTGGACAAAACACACATACATGAGGGCATATAGAAATGGACAAAATGCATATCTTTGTAAAACTTGCCCATGTGTTGTGAAATAGAGAAATATCAAATTACATGAAAATAGAAAATAATAACTGCAATATTTATAGTTCATAACACAATTAAAATAGTGACTAGTACAGACAAGATGAGAAAAAAATAACAGGCCTGAAGACTTAGTGGTAGACTGAATAATTAGTGGGTCAAAGAATAAATCACATAAAGAATTAATGGCTAGGAAAGAGAAGGAAAACAACAAAGTAATGTACCAAACTGTCTAGGATGCAGTTACAACATGTATTAGAAGGGAAAAAATCTCTCTAAAAATCTTTGGAGAAAGCCAAAAAGAAAGAATTAATGAACTAGTTATATAATAAAGAATAAACAAGAAAATGAAGAAATAAACCCCAAGTGAGCAAAATAGGAAAAACATTTTTTTTTTCAAACTAGAAGAGATAGGGATAAATTAGAAAACATAAACACATGGGCAGCTTTGTGGTTTAGTAGATGATTACTGGGTCCTGAGTCAGGAAAATCTGAATTCAAATCTAGCCTCCAACACTGGATAGTTGTGTGCCCCAGGTATGTCACATTAACTGAGTCTGCTTCCTTTTCTCCATCTGTTAAATAAGATACATGATTACACCAACTTCCTACTTGTCTTTTGAGAGTCAAATGGGACAGTGTAAAGCACTAGCACAATACCTGATAAGCAGTAGATCCTATAGAGAAAAATCAATTTCTCCTTCTAGTTCGAATTTTGCTCCAATTTCTTAGCTGTGCCACTCTAGGCAAGTCATTCTTTCAACCACCATTTTCTTACCTGTAAAAATTAATAGGAATGGAGTCTCTCTAGATTTCTGGAAGGATGTAACAAATTAATTTACGGGAAATGTTTTGTAAAGCTTTTGGGTTTATATAAATGTTAGCCATTATTATTTCATAGTTTAATCATTTTAATATTTTGTTCTTAAATAGAGAAGGAATACAAAGACTTATCTAAATTATCCATTCAAAATTATATGATAAAAAACTGAGGATTCAAACAAATTGAAAATAACTTACAAAAAGAATAAGTTCTACATATGTAATTAAGATATTCTCTTTTTCTCTGGCAATTATATATTGTATAATTCTCTACAATTTCCCTTGAGATTCTGGGAGTTTTGTTCTTATAAATGAATATTGTTATTATTTTATTTAGTTTTATGAGTCATCCCCTTGGGAGTTTCATTAGGTTAACAGTACTTTTGTCAGTTAACTTATTTAGAATCTATTTATATTACCTTGTTGTGTCCTCAAAGTATATATAATTTTTATATTATTTCTTTAAAGATGGTTTTCTTATTTAATTTCTTGAAATATTCACTATACCTTGTGTGAAGTCCAGGCTAGCTCCCTGGAGGCCTCAGGATCAGCCAGATTCAAGACAAATTATAGTCTTTTGTCTTTAGGGGGAGAAGAAAAGGTGACAGAAAAACTGGCCCGAGGCTCCTGGATTCTCAAGTTCAAAGTCACCAACTTCTCTCTTCCTAGTCCTGCCACAAAGTGAGTCTCTAGATTGTCCCTCTAATCCTTGCCTACAATTATCTTAACATCATTCCCCTGAGGCAGAGTGACTCCGACTGTTCTTCCCCCACCCTCCAATCCTTCCCTAAGGTTATCTCACTACCACACATTCAGCAGGCACCAATAGTGAGGAGAGCCATCACATCATCATCTCATCTAAATAGATGCATATAGAACCATTATCTCACATGGAATAGGTAAGAAGCCCTAAGTGATCTGCTGTCTGATTCAAGCACACCTTTTCAGAGTTTCAGCCCTCTACACCTAATGGGCATCATGATGGTAGAGAAGAGGAAACCAAGCAGAGCAGCTAGTGCCAAATGAAGAGAGGACAAGGATTTGGAGCCCTCTAAAGAGGAAGGCTCTTGGAAGAGATTTTTGCTCTTCCAATCAGAAAGTGCCGAAATGAGCCCATAAAGATAATATAGGTAATGCTTGTTATCTTAATTGAATTGAAAAACTTCAGCACAGGCAAAATTAATGCAGGTAGCATAAGAAGAGGAGTGCTTGAATGAGAAAAAAAATTAATCAATTTCTATGATAAAGTTTTGATACCAAGATATTGATACAAAGATATGACTTATATACTCATATATGTTTTGTCACTCATATATATGGTTATCAAAATTTACTCACACATATGTTTATATATTTATTTACATATAAATATATGACTAATGACAATGCCCACTAAATAATTGGCCACAAATATGAGCAAAGGGCTCTCCAAAGGAGAGCAAAGTATTCATCACCACATGAGAAAAAAATTCCAAATCACAAATAAAAAGCAAAATAAAGTTTTGCAAGAAAAAGGACCAGGAGAAAAGAGAAGGAAAAGGAAGGAGGAGGAGGAAATGGAGAGGGAAGAGAAAGAAGAAAAAACAAAGAGGAGAAGGAGAATAAGAATTGCAAGAAAAATTGTAAAAAGAAGGAGGAGAAAGAGAAAAAGAAGAAAGAAGGAGGAGGAGAATGAAGGAGGAGGAAGAAAAAATGGAAGAAGAAGAAGGAGAAGGAAGAGGAGGAGAAGGAGAAATAAGAGAGGGGAAAAAGAGGATGAGCACGAGAGAAAGAAGAAGGCAAAGAATAAAGGGGAGAGGAGAAGGAAAAGGAGAAGAAGAGTAAGGAGGAAAATAAGGACGAGGAGGAAAAGAAGGAGAGGAAGAGGAAAATGAAGGAAAAAAGGACAAGAAGCAGGAGATGAACAAGAAGAAGGAGGAGGAAGATGAAGTGGAGGAGGAGAAGAAGGAGAAGGAGGAGAGGGACAAAAAAAAGAAGGAGAAGAATTGCAGGAAGAAGAATTGTAAGAAAAAGGAGAAGGAGAAAGAGAAGGAAAAGGAAGGAGGAGAAGAAGATGGAGAAGGGGGAGAATAGAAATCATGAGGGACTTAACAAGGGTTATGTGTTTGTATTCCTACAAGATGATACTTGTAACTTATAATAATGTGCTCATTATTATGGCAGTTAAAAATTATATATATTAGAGAGTGAGAGTGAGAGAGAGAGAGAGAGAGAGAGAGAGAGAGAGAGAGAGAGAGAGAAGACAAAGACTGAGAGAAATAGAGAGATGGCAATGTGTGGATTGAATATGAAAGGATAAAATCTAAAAAATAAAATAAAATCCAAGGGGGATTGAGGAAAGAGTTGGGAGCCAGGGAAAGGGAGAGGTGGAATGCAGTAAATTATCTGCTATAAAAGATACAAGAAAAAGCTGCTACAATGTAGAGAAAGAGGAAAAAAATTGACTCAAAAGTAAATAACTTACATCAATATGGATACACAATTCTATCAGAAAGCAGGAATATAAAAAGATATGGGAAGGGGAGTGTGATGAAACAGAGACCATGTTAGGTAGCAAAACACTTTTGAGAGGGACAGGATGAAGGGAAAGAGAACAGAATAAACAGGGAAGGTATATAGTTAGCAAGAGTAATTATGAAAAGCATTTTGAAGCAAGTTTCTGTGATGAAAGCTTCACTTCTCAAATGGAGAGGGAACCGAGTCAGACTTGTTTTCAAAAACATGGACTATTCCCCAATGAACTAATGATGAAAAGATAGGATCTATGTCCGAAGGGTCATAAAAATCCTTCGATCTATATAAATATTTATAGCAGCTCTTTTTTCAGGGCAAAGAGTTGGAAATTGAGGGGAAGACCTTTCATGGGGGAAAGACTGAATAAATTGTGGGATGGGATTGGAAGGAATATTCTTATTCCACAAGAAATGAGGAGGAGGATGCTATCAGGAAAATTTGGGAAGTCCTCCCTGAGTCCAAGCACTGTGAAATGTACTGTGATGATCAGCTGTGAAACACTTTGCTGAAGTACTTAAGGAAAATGCTCTCTATCTATACCCAGAGAAACACTGATTGGGTCGGAACACAGACTGAAGACTTTTTTGTAAACTTCCTTTTCTTTTTGAGTGGATTGGGGGGAGGGGGAGGCACTCGACATTTATACTATCTTTGGCAACATAAATATTACAGAAATTGTGGCATAAATTCACACGAGCCTTCGAAAAAGAGGGTGGAGATGGGGAGAGAATCTGGAACTCAAAGTCTCAAAAACATGTAAAAACTTGTTTTACACATAACCCAAGTGAATAAGAATATTGCCGGCCCCCTCCCCCAAAAGGCAAAGATTCCTATTAAACTTCCCCCCGCCCAAAATTAGGCGGAGTTTTCTTTTTCTTTATTTAGCACAGGGTCCGAGTAGGAGCTTAGTAAATGCTTCCTGGTTGATTGACATACTTAGCCATCAGAGGAGAACAAAGCATCTTTTTCATGGACACTGGGTCAATGGAACCGGGGTCCTCTTTGGGGATCATGCCCAACTTCCCCCTCCTCCCTTTGTGGGCTGGAAGCCATTGCTTGCATGTCCTCTCGCCATTGGAATGAAAGCTCCTTGAGGGCGACTTGGGCTTTTATTGACATTTTATTTTTTCCCCCAAGGACACGGAAAACACTTTAGAACATTGCTTGAGTTGTTTATTTTGAGTCCCGAATCCTCTCCCTCCCTCCCTCTCCCCTCCCCACTGAGAAAACAAGACATTTTATACAGGACGCACGTGTACATTCATGTATGTACATACACATAGAGTCATCCAATCATAAGCTCACATTGCAGGGACTTGGCTTTGATGGCCCTTAATGTGGAGCCTTAATGGCCCAGCTCCCCTGGAGCTCTCCGACTGCCGCCCCCGGCAGGGGTGTGACCCTTCTCCTGAGCATGGGGATTCACTGACGTCACAGGTACCTTCCGGGACTATAAAAGGAGCTGGGAGCCGCTGAGGCTTGCTCATTCTTGTTGAGAGCTTCCCTGGTGGCGGCGGCAGCAGGAGCAGCATCAGCAGCAGCAGCAGCAGCAGCAGCGATTTGGAGATGAAGGCCACTCAGTCACACCTGAAGATGTCTCCGGGTGGCCCCCGCAAGGTAAGCGAAAAAGGGGAGGGGGAACATAGCGTTCAGAACCAGGCAGGGGACCGGGGCCATGGCCAAGGCCAGGGGAGACCGACAGCAGCGGCTGTGAATGTCCGGGAGTCGGAACAGTCAGAGCTCAGACTATCTCGTTCCTGGTCCGAATCCGTGTCTGAGTCTCAGTGTGGGTTGGGGACCCGGACCAGATCCGAGTTCGAGGCTGAGTCCGAGTCCGAGTCCGAGTCCGGGTCCGAGTCCGAGTCCGGATCCGGGTCCCGGTCCGGGTCTGGGTCTGGGTCTGGGTCCGGGTCCGGGTCCGGGTCTGGGTCTGGGTCGGGGTCTGGGTCGGGGTCGGGGTCTGGGTCTGGGTCTGGATCTAGGTCTGGGTCTGGGAGCGGTTCTGCGTCTGGGTCCGGTTCTGCGTCTGCGTCTGGGTCTGGGTTTGGGTCTGGGTCTGGGTCTGGCTCTGGGTCTGGGTCTGGGTCTAGGTCTGGGTCCGAGTCCGAGTCTGGGTCCGAGTCCGGGTCTGGGTCCGGGTCCGGGTCTGGGTCCGGGTCCGGATCAGGGTCTAGGTCCGGGTCTAGGTCTGGGTCCGGGTCCGGGTCTAGTTCAGGGTCCGGGTCCGGGTCTGGGTCCGAGTCCGAGTCTGGGTCCGAGTCCGGGTCTAGGTCTGAGTCTGGATCCGAGTCTGGGTCTGGGTCTGAGTCTGGGTCTGGGTCCGCCAGTGAGTCTGAGTCCGATTCCGAGTCCGAGGCCGGGTCCGTGTCTGGGTCTGGGTCCGGTTCTGGGTCTGGGTCTGGGTCTGGGTCCGGTTCTGCCTCTGGGTCCGGTTCTGCGTCTGGGTCTGGGTCTGGGTCTGGGTCTGGGAGCGGTTCTGCGTCTGGGTCCGGGTCTGCGTCTGGGTCTGGGTTTGGGTCTGGGTCTGGGTCTGGGTCCGGTTCTGCGTCTGGGTCCGGTTCTGCGTCTGGGTCCGGTTCTGCGTCTGGGTCTGGGTCTGGGTCTGGGAGCGGTTCTGCGTCTGGGTCCGGGTCTGCGTCTGGGTCTGGGTCTGGGTCTGGGTCTGGGTCCGGGTCTGCGTCTGGGTCTGGGTTTGGGTCTGGGTCTGGGTCTGGGTCCGGGTCTGCGTCTGGGTCTGGGTTTGGGTCTGGGTCTGGGTCTGGGTCCGGTTCTGCGTCTGGGTCCGGTTCTGCGTCTGGGTCCGGGTCCGGGTCTGGGTCTGGGTCCGTGTCCGGGTCCGTGTCCGGGTCTGGGTCCGGGTCCGGATCAGGGTCTAGGTCCGGGTCTAGGTCTGGGTCCGGGTCCGGGTCTAGTTCAGGGTCCGGGTCCGGGTCTGGGTCCGAGTCCGAGTCTGGGTCCGAGTCCGGGTCTAGGTCTGAGTCTGGATCCGAGTCTGGGTCTGGGTCTGAGTCTGGGTCTGGGTCCGCCAGTGAGTCTGAGTCCGATTCCGAGTCCCAGGCCGGGTCCGTGTCTGGGTCTGGGTCCGGTTCTGCGTCTGGGTCTGGGTCTGGGTCTGGGTCTGCGTCTGGGTCTGGGTCTGGGTCTGGGTCCGGGTCTGGGTCTGGGTCCGGGTCCGGGTCCGGGTCCGGGTCCGGGTCTAGGTCCGGGTCTAGGGCTGGGTCTCGGTCCGGATCCAGGTCCGGGTCCGAGTCCGAGTCCGAGTCCGGGTCCGAGTCCGAGTCCGGGTCCGGGTCCGAGTCCGAGTCCGGGTCCGGGTCCGGGTCTGGGTCTGGGTCCCAGTCACAGTCGGAGTCAGAATCAGATGGGAAAAATGAAGACAGGGAGAAAGAAGAGAACGGAAAGGAGCAGAAGGAAGACAAGGAGGAGGAAGACAAAGAAGAAGAGGAAGAGGAAGAGCCTCCCAGGAAGAAGCCCAGACACCAAGGCTTCATTTTAGATGAGGCTGAGGAGGACGATGGTGATGAAGAAGAAGAGGAAGAGGAAGATCGGCCCAGGAAGAAGCCCAGACACCACGGCTTCATTTCAGATGAGGCTGAGGAGGACGTTGAAGAGGAAGAGGAGGAGGAGGAAGCCGAGGGGGAGCTCGGTGCGGAGGATACCATGGACAGAGCGGGGCTGCCCGGCCCCGGCAGCCCTGAAGCCAAACTGAGGAAGGACTGCTCCGGGGGGCGGCGCCTCCAGAACGCCTGGAGGGATCAGCGGGAGGAGGAGCAGGTCCAGTATTTCACGCAGAAATACGTCCCCCCCTCATCCCTGGAGGCCGGGCGGGGAGCCCCGCGGCAGCCGCCGGACCACATCGCCCAGCAGAGGCTGCTCCCGGGAACCCGGGACCCCAGGCTGTGGATGGTCAAGTGTCAGGTAGGGCAGGAAAAGGCCATGGCCCTGACGCTCCTGCGCAAGTTCTCGGCCTCCCGCTTCAGCCACAGCCCCCTGCGGATCCGGTCAGTTGTGGCTCCCGAGCACCTCAAAGGCTATGTCTACGTGGAGGCCCACAAGCTCGGCCACGTCCTGGACGCCATCCAGGGCGTGGCCAGCCTGCGCCAGGGCTGCGGGTACCCGAAGCCGGTGCCCGTCGAGGAGATGCCGGACGTGCTGAAGGTGCGGCGGGGCCAGGCCCCCAGCCTGCGGCCGGGGAGCTGGGTGCGCGTCAGGGCGGGCCTCTATAAGGGCGACCTCGCTCAGGTGACCGGCTCCGAGCCCGGCCACGCCGCGGTCTTCCTCAAGATGATCCCTCGCATCGACTACAACAGCGGGGCCCCGACACCGGGCTTCCCCAAGAGGAAGCGGCTCCCCAGGCCGCCCCAGAGGCTCTTGGACACACAGAAGATCCGATCTCTGGGAGGAAAGCTGGCCAGGGACGGAGACTTCCTCCTCTTCCGGGGGGAGCGCTACAGCCCCGAGGGCTTCCTCTTCAAGACCTTTCCCCGGTCGGCCCTGGTCACCGAGGGCGTCAGCCCCTCACTCTCCGAGCTGCAGCCCTTCCAAGAGCGCCCCAAAGCCCTGCAGGAGCTGGAGCTGCGCATGGACTACCCCGGGGCCGCGGAGCGCAGCTTTGGGGCAGAAGACAAGGAGAAAGTGAGCGTGGGCGACCTCATCAACCTGCGGGGCCGGGTGGTGGGCCTGCAAGGCCCCCACATCACCGTGATGCCCGAGCACGTGCAGCTCCTGGAGTCGCCGCAGGTACCCGCGGGGGAGCTGCGCAAGCACTTCGAGGTGGGGGAGCACGTCCAGGTGCTGGCGGGCCGCTACCGGGGCACCACCGGCTTCGTCCTCAAAGTCGAGCCCGGCTTTGTCCTGCTCCTGTCCGACCTCGGCCGGGAGGAGCTCAAAGTGCTCCCCGGGGACCTGCGCCTGTGTCCGGACACGGCGGCCTCGGGGGATGTGTGGTGCCGCCACCGCTGGGGAGAGATGGTGCAGCTGAGCCCCAGCACTGTGGGCGTGGTCGTGGGCATGGACGAAGACGCTCTGCGGGTCCTGGACATGCAAGACCGGGTGGTCACGGTGCGCCGCCAAGCCGTCACCGCCAGGAAGCCCAACCGGCTGGCCTTGGCCCTGGACGGCCAGAAGAACAGCGTCCAAGTGCAGGACTTCGTCAGGGTGGTGGAGGGCCCGCGATCCGGGCTTGAGGCTACGGTCGTCTACCTCTTCCGGGGAATCGCCTTCCTCCGCTCCAGGATGCTCACGGAGCACGGGGGCTTGTTCGCCTGCAACTGCAAAAACCTCTTGGTGGCCGACGCGGCCCAGTCCAGCCAAGGCCAGGGTCTCTCTGCAGGGGGCCTGATTCAGGTTCCTAGCCCTCACATCTCCAGTCCCAGACAGCCTGGCCCTGCAGGGCGGGGGCGGGGGACCTTGGAGAGTGCCAGTGCCAGGGGGCAGGGCCAGGGTTCGGAGACCTGGGGCTCCTGGGACCGCGGCTCCTGGGGCCACGTCTCCCGGGACCACGGCTCACGGGGCCAAGGCTCCAGGGACTGCGGCTCACGGGGCCGGTCACCGGGCAGCGGCTCAAGGGACCGCGGCTCACGGGGCCGGTCACCAGGCAGCTGCTCAAGGGGCCGCGGCTCACGGCGCTGGGCCTCACCGGGCAGCGGCTCCAGGGGCCGCGGCTCACGGGGCCGCTCACCAGGCAGAGGCTCAAGGGGCCGCGGCTCACGGCGCTGGGCCTCACCGGGCAGCGGCTCCAGGGGCCGCGGCTCACGGCGCTGGGCCTCATGGGGCAGGGGCTGGTGGGGGCGTGGCTCACGGGGCCGGGATTCACGGGGCGGGGACTCACGGGGCAGCAGCTCCTGGGACCACAGCAACCGCCACCCACACAAGGACCTCCTTGTGTGGAGGGAGGAAGGAAGGAAGGAAGGGAAAGAGAAAGAGAGGTAAGAAAGAAAGAAGAAATTTAGGAGAGCTATGTCCATTATTGTCCTCAAATATGGGTGAGAGGAAAGTTATTAATTAAATAAAGCATATAGAAGATAATAAAAGAATAAAATATTTTATTACATTAAATTAAGACCTTTCTTGGACAAAACACACATGCATGAGGGCATATAGAAATGGACAAAATGCATATCTTTGTAAAACTTGCCCATGTGTTGTGAAATAGAGAAATATCAAATTACATGAAAATAGAAAATAATAACTGCAATATTTATAGTTCATAACACAATTAAAATAGTGACTAGTACAGACAAGATGAGAAAAAAATAACAGGCCTGAAGACTTAGTGGTAGACTGAATAATTAGTGGGTCAAAGAATAAATCACATAAAGAATTAATGGCTAGGAAAGAGAAGGAAAACAACAAAGTAATGTACCAAACTGTCTAGGATGCAGTTACAACATGTATTAGAAGGGAAAAAATCTCTCTAAAAATCTTTGGAGAAAGCCAAAAAGAAAGAATTAATGAACTAGTTATATAATAAAGAATAAACAAGAAAATGAAGAAATAAACCCCAAGTGAGCAAAATAGGAAAAACATTTTTTTTTCAAACTAGAAGAGATAGGGATAAATTAGAAAACATAAACACATGGGCAGCTTTGTGGTTTAGTAGATGATTACTGGGTCCTGAGTCAGGAAAATCTGAATTCAAATCTAGCCTCCAACACTGGATAGTTGTGTGCCCCAAGTATGTCACATTAACTGAGTCTGCTTCCTTTTCTCCATCTGTTAAATAAGATACATGATTGCACCAACTTCCTACTTGTCTTTTGAGAGTCAAATGGGACAGTTTAAAGCACTAGCACAATACCTGATATGCAGTAGATCCTATAGAGAAAAATCAATTTCTCCTTCTAGTTCTAATTTTGCTCCAATTTCTTAGCTGTGCCACTCTAGGCAAGTCATTCTTTCAACCACCCTTTTCTTACCTGTAAAAATTAATAGGAATGGAGTCTCTCTAGATTTCTGGAAGGATGTAACAAATTATTTAGGGGAAATGTTTTGTAAAGCTTTGGGGTTTATATAAATGTTAGCCGTTATTATTTCATTGTTTTATCATTTTAGTATTTTGTTCTTAAATAGGGAAGGAATACAAAGACTTATCGAAACTATCCATTCAAAATTATATGATAAAAAACTAAGGATTCAAACAAATTGAAAATAACTTACAAAAAGAATAAGTTCTACATATGTAATTAAGATATTCTCTTTTTCTCTGGCAATTATATATTGTAAAATTCTCTACAATTTCCCTTGAGATTCTGGGAGTTTTGTTCTTATAAATGAATATTGTTATTATTTTATTTAGTTTTATGAGTCATCCCCTTGGGAGTTTCATTAGGTTAACAGTACTTTTGTCAGTTAACTTATTTAGAATCTATTTATATTACCTTGTTGTGTCCTCAAAGTATATATAATTTTTATATTATTTCTTTAAAGATGGTTTCCTTATTTAATTTCTTGAAATATTCACTATACCTTGTATGAAGTCCAGGCTAGCTCCCTGGAGGCCTCAGGATCAGCCAGATTCAGGATAAATTATAGTCCTTGGTCTTTATGGGGAGAATAAAAGGAGACAGACAAAGTGGCCCGAGGCTCCTGGATTCTCAAGTTCAAAGTCACCAACTTCTCTCTTCCTAGTCCTGTCACAAAGTGAGTCTCTAGCTTGTCCCTCTAATCCTTGCCTACAATTATCTTAACATCATCCCCCTGAGGCAGAGTGACTCTGACTGCTCTATCCCCACCCTCCAATCCTTCCCTAAGATTATCTCACCACCACACATTCAGCAGGCACCAATAGTGAGGAGAGCCATCACATCACCTTCTCATCTAAGTAGATGTATATAGAACCATTATCTCACATGGAATAGGTAAGTAGCCATAAGTGCTCTGCTGTCTGATTCAAGCACACCTTTTCAGAATTTCAGACCTCTACACCTAATGGGCATCAAGAGGAAACCAAGCAGAGCAGCTAGTGCCAAATGAAGAGAGGACAGGGATTTGCAGCCCTCTAAAGAGGAAGGCTCTTGGAAGAGATTTTTGCTCTTCCAATCAGAAAGTGCTGAAATGAGCCCATAAAGATAAAATAGGTAACTCTGATTGTCTTAATTGAATTGAAAAACTTCAGCTCAGGCAAAATTAATGCTGGTAGCATAAGAAGAGAAGTGCTTGAATGAGAAAAAAAATTAATCAATTTCTATGATAAAGTTTTGGTACCAAGATATTGATACAAAGATATGACATATATACTCATATATGTTTTGTCACTCATATATATGGTTATCAAAATTCACTCACATATATGTTTATATATTTATTTACATATAAATATATGACTAATGACAATGCCCACTAAATAAGTGGCCACAAATATGAGCAAAGGGCTCTCCAAAGAAGAGCAAAGTATTCATCACCACATGAGAAAAAAATTCCAAATCACAAATAAAAAGCAAAATGAAGTTTTGCAAGAAAAAGGAGAAGGAGAAAAGAGAAGGAAAAGGAAGGAGGAGGAGGAAATGGAGAGGGAAGAGAAAGAAGAAAAAACAAAGAGGAGAAGGAGGAGGAGGAGAATAAGAATTGCAAGAAAAATTGAAAAAAGAAGGAGGAGCAAGAGAAAAAGAAGAAAGAAGGAGGAGGAGAAGGAAGGAGGAGGAAGAAAAAATGCAAGAAGAAGAAGGAGAAGGAAGAGGAGGAGAAGGAGAAATAAGAGGGAAAAAGAGGATGAGCACGAGAGAAAGAAGAAGGCAAAGAATAAAGAGGAGATGAGAAGGAAAAGGAGAAGAAGAAGAGTAAGGAGGAAAATAAGGACGAGGAGGAAGTGGAGGAAGAGGAATAAAAGAAGGAGAGAAAGAGGAAAATGAAGGAAAAAAGGAGAACAAGAAGCAGGAGATGAACAAGAAGAAGGAGGAGGAAGATGAAGTGGAGAAGGAGAAGGAGAAGAAGGAGAGGGAGAAAGAAAAGAAGGAAAAGAATTGGAGGAAGAAGAATTGCAAGAAAAAGGAGAAGGAGAAAGAGAAGGAAAAGGAAGGAGGAGAAGAAGATGGAGAAGGGGGAGAATGGACATCATGAGGGACTTCGTATTTCTACAAGACGATACTTATAACTTATAATAATGTGCTCATTATTATGGCAGTTAAAATTATATATATTAGAGAGAGAGAGAGAGAGAGAGAGAGAGAGAGAGAGAGAGAGAGAGAGAGAGAGAGAGAGAGAGAGAGAGAGAGAGAGAGAGATGGCAATGTGTGGATTGAAAATGAAAGGATAAAATCTAAAAAATAAAATAAAATCCAAGGGTGATTGAGGAAAGACCTGGGAGCAAGGGAAAGGGAGAGGTGGAATGGAGTAAATTATCTGCTATAAAAGATACAAGAAAAAGCTGCTACAATGTAGAGAAAGAGGGAAAAAATTGACTCAAAAGGAAATAACTTACATCAATATGGATACACAATTCTATCAGAAAGCAGGAAGTGAAAAAGATATGGGAAGGGGAGTGTGATGAAATAGAGGCCATGTTAGGTAGCAAAACGCTTTTGAGAGGGACAGGATGAAGGGAAAGAGAACAGAATAAACAGGGAAGGTATATAGTTAGCAAGAGTAATTATGAAAAGCATTTTGAAGCAAGTTTCTGTGATGAAAGCTTCACTTCTCAAATGGAGAGGGAACCGAGTCAGACTTGTTTTCAAAAACACGGACTATTCCCCAATGAACTAATGGTGAAAAGATAGGATCTATGTCCGAAGGGTCATAAAAATCCTTCGATCTATATAAATATTTATAGCAGCTCTTTTTTCAGGGCAAAGAGTTGGAAATTGAGGGGAAGACCTTTCATGGGGGAAAGACTGAATAAATTGTGGGATGGGATTGGAAGGAATATTCTTATTCTACAAGAAATGAGGAGGAGGATGCTATCAGGAAAATTTGGGAAGTCCTCCCTGAGTCCAAGCACTGTGAAATGTACTGTGATGATCAGCTGTGAAACACTTTGCTGAAGTACTTAAGGAAAATGCTCTCTATCTATACCCAGAGAAACACTGATTGGGTCGGAACACAGACTGAAGACTTTTTTGTAAACTTCCTTTTCTTTTTGAGTGGATTGGGGGGAGGAGGGAGACACTCGATATTCATACTATCTTTGGCAGCATAAATATTACAGAAATTGTGGCATAAATTCACACGAGCCTTCGAAAAAGAGGGTGGAGATGGGGAGAGAATCTGGAACTCAAAGTCTCAAAAACATGTAAAAACTTGTTTTACACATAACCCAAGTGAATAAGAATATTGCCGGCCCCCTCCCCCAAAAGGCAAAGATTCCTATTAAACTTCACCCCCCCAAAAAACTAGGCGGAGTTTTCTTTTTCTTTATTTAGCACAGGGCCCGAGTAGGAGCTCAGTAAATGCTTCCTGGTTGATTGACATACTTAGCCATCAGAGGAGAACAAAGCATCTTTTTCATGGACACTGGGTCAATGGAACCGGGGTCCTCTTTGGGGATCATGCCCAACTTCTCCCTCCTCCCTCTGTGGGCTGGAAGCCATTGCTTGCATGTCCTCTCGCCATTGGAATGAAAGCTCCTTGAGGGCGACTTGGGCTTTTATTGACATTTTATTTTTTCCCCCAAGGACACGGAAAACACTTTAGAACATTGCTTGAGTTGTTTATTTTGTGTCCACAATCCTCTCCCTCCCTCCCTCTCCCCTCCCCACTGAGAAGACAAGACATTTTATTCAGGACGCACGTGTACATTCATGTATGTACATACACATAGAGTCATCCAATCATAAGCTCACAGTGCTGGGACTTGGCTTTGATGACCCTTAATGTGGAGCCTTAATGGCCCAGCTCCCCTGGAGCTCTCTGACTGCCGCCCCCGGCAGGGGTGTGACCCTTCTCCTGAGGATGGAGATTCACTGACGTCACAGGTACCTTCCGGGACTGTAAAAGGAGCTGGGAGCCACTGAGGCTT
Organism: Dasyurus viverrinus; assembly: GCA_020854095.1. Classification (NCBI taxonomy): domain Eukaryota; kingdom Metazoa; phylum Chordata; class Mammalia; order Dasyuromorphia; family Dasyuridae; genus Dasyurus; species Dasyurus viverrinus. The sequence goes on along the minus strand of CM036999.1, from coordinate 628,442,489 downwards.
GCTCATTCTTGTTGAGAGCTTCCCTGGTGGCGGCAGCAGCAGGAGCAGCAGCAGCATCAGCAGCAGCAGCAGCAGCGATTTGGAGATGAAGGCCACTCAGTCTCACCTGAAGATGTCTCCGGGTGGCCCCCGCAAGGTAAGCGAAAAAGGGGAGGGGGAACAAAGCGTTCAGAACCAGGCAGGGGGCCGGGGCCATGGCCAAGGCCAGGGGAGACCGACAGCAGCGGCTGTGACTGTCCGGGAGTCAGAGCAGTCAGAGCTCAGACTATCTCGTTCCTGGTCCGAATCCGCGTCTGAGTCTCAGTGTGGGTTGGGGACCCGGACCAGATCCGAGTTCGAGGCTGAGTCTGAGTCCGATTCCGAGTCCGAGGCCGGGTCCGGTTCTGCGTCTGGGTCTGGGTCTGAGTCTAGATCCGAGTCTGGATCTGGGTCTGAGTCTGGGTCTGGGTCCGCCAGTGAGTCTGAGTCTGAGTCCGATTCCGAGTCCGAGGCCGGGTCCGTGTCTGGGTCTGGGTCCGGTTCTGCGTCTGGGTCTGGGTCTGGGTCTGGGTCTGCGTCCGGGACTGGGTCCGGGTCCGGGTCCGGGTCTGGGTCTGGGTCTGGGTCCGGGTCCGGGTCCGGGTCTGGGTCCGGGTCTGGGTCTGGGTCCGGGTCTGGGTCCGGGTCCGGGTCCGAGGCCGGGTCCGAGTCCGCGTCTAGGTCCGGGTCTGCATCTGGGTCCGAGTCCGGGTCTGGGTCCGCCAGTGAGTCCGATTCCGAGTCCGAGGCCGGGTCAACGTCTGGGTCTGGGTCCGGCTCAGATGGGTCCGAATCAGAATCAGATGGGAAAAATGAAGACAGGGAGAAAGAGGAGAACGGAATGGAGCAGAAGGAAGACGAGGAGGAGGAGGAGGAAGAGGAAGAAGAAGACGAGGAAGAGGAAGAGCCTCCCAGGAAGAAGCCCAGACACCATGGCTTCATTTTAGATGAGGCTGAGGAGGACGATGGTGATGAAGAATACGAGGAAGAGGAAGATCGGCCCAGGAAGAAGCCCAGACACCACGGCTTCATTTTAGATGAGGCTGAGGAGGACGATGATGAAGAAGAAGAGGAGGAGGAGGAAGCCGAGGAGGAGCTCAGTGCGGAGGATACCATGGACAGAGCGGGGCTGCCTGGCCTCAGCAGCCCTGAAGCCAACCCGGGGGAGGACTGCTCCAGGGCGGGGCGCCTCCAGAACGCCTGGAGGGATCAGCGGGAGGAGGAGCTGGTCCAGTATTTCACGCAGAAATACGCCCCCCCCCTCATCCCGGGAGGCCGGGCGCGGAGCCCCGCGACAGCCGCCGGACCACATCGCCCAGCACAGGCTGCTCCCCGGAACCCGGGACCCCAAGCTGTGGATGGTCAAGTGTAAGGTAGGGCAGGAAAAGGCCATGGCCCTGACGCTCCTGCGCAAGTTCGCGGCCTCCCGCTTCAGCGACAGCCCCCTGCAGATCCGGTCCGTTGTGGCTCCCGAGCACCTCAAAGGCTATGTCTACTTGGAGGCCCACATGCTCTGCCACGTCCTGGACGCCATCCAGGGCGTGGCCAGCCTGCGCCAGGGCTGCGGGTACCCGAAGCCGGTGCCCGTCGAGGAGATGCCGGACGTGCTGAAGGTGCGGCGGGGCCAGGCCCCCAGCCTGCGGCCGGGGAGCTGGGTGCGCGTCAGGGCGGGCCTCTATAAGGGCGACCTCGCTCAGGTGACCGGCTCCGAGCCCGGCCACGCCGCGGTCTTCCTCAAGATGATCCCTCGCATCGACTACAACCGCGGGGCCCCGACACCGGGCTTCCCCAAGAGGAAGCGGCTCCCCAGGCCGCCCCAGAAGCGTTTGGACTCAGAGAAGATCCGATCCCTGGGAGGAAAGCTGTCCAGGGACGGAGACTTCCTCCTCTTCCAGGGGGAGCGCTACAGCCCCGAGGGCTTCCTCTTCAAGACCTTTCCCCCATCGGCCCTGGTCACCGAGGGCGTCAGCCCCTCATTCTCCGAGCTGCAGCACTTCAAGGAGCGCCCCGAAACCCTGCAGGAGCTCGAGCTACCCATGGACCACGACGGGGCCGTAGAGCGCAGCTTCGGGGCCGGAGACAAAGTGAGAGTGAGTGCGGGCGACCTCATCAACCTGCGGGGCCGGGTGCTGGGTGTGCAAGGCCCCCACGTCACCGTGATGCCCGAGCACGAGCTGCTCCGGGAGCCGCTGCAGCTGCCCGCGGGGGAGCTGTGCAAGCACTTCCAGGTGGGGGAGCACGTCCAGGTGCTGGCGGGCCGCTACCGGGGCACCACCGGCTTCGTCCTCAAAGTCGAGCCCAGCTTTGTCCTGCTCCTGTCCGACCTCGACCGGGAAGAGCTCAAGGTGCTCCCCAGAGATCTGCGCCTCTGCCCGGACACGGCGGCCCCGGAGGATATGTGGGGCCGGCACCGCTGGGGAGAGATGGTGCAGCTGAGCCCCAGCACTGTGGGCGTCGTCGTGGGCATGGACGAAGACGCTCTGCGGGTCCTGGACATGCAAGACCGGGTGGTCACGGTGCGC